>JAQIXJ010000870.1:0-26310 GCA_034700185.1 Phthiracarus laevigatus | reverse complement strand
CATTTTTCGAAATTTTCATTAATTCATTTTATAATGAAATTTTAAAATTTTTTGAAAAATATGCGGTATTGGAAAAAATTAAGAGGAAGGAGTAACAAAAGCTACTCAGATTTAAACGACAATTTTTCAATTTCAAGAATAATATCATTTATTAGCATTTATTGCTTTCATAGCATTTATCATTAAAAATACCAATTAATAGCATTTATAAATGGAGCTAAAACGACTCCTAACTAAGTAATTCGTGCACATATAACAATTTTATACTTCGAATTTATGAAACAAAAAAGTAGCATTTTTTTACTCTCTAATAATGAAGAAGCAAATATTGAATTTGTAGTTAATTTGTATCTATTGATTGGTTCCAATCGTAATCTTATCTTTTCCAAAGTAAGGCCGAGTGTGATTAACCCCAATTTTTCTAAAAATTTGATAACTCAAGGTAGTTTGGAAATTTGAAGACAGAAAAATTTAAAATTATAAAATTAAACAGGATTACTGTCATAATATTTGATGTTGCTTTTAAATTTAGTAGATTTTTTGCACCTTTATCCTCTACATTAACATTTTCTGACAACATTCCTTTTGATAAAGCAGTTAACAATTTGTCACATCTGCTTCAAGAAAGTCTACTCTTTTGCATTTTGATGTCAAACTCGAATTCCATAATATGATTTAGGTAAAATAGAATATTACAATTCATCACTTAAAATTCTGGGTTGTTGTATCTTTCAATACACGTATTATTGCCGATTAAATTTAAAATATTGTTAAAAAACGTTTTATTAAAAATATATTATTTGAATAACATACAATAAAAACCATATAATTAACCTAACCTTACCTTACCAAACTTTAGTCGAAATGTTTATGCAAAATGCTATTTAGCTATTTTTGATCCTAAAATTTTCCAAAAAGCCTCTTATTAACTTGCCAAACACCTTTATTATAATAAACAAAAATCTTTTAATTAGTTTAAAACATGAATTGACCAACAGAAAAAAAACCAAATCCACATATGTGTTTTTTTTGCAAAGTTATATAAAATAGTCACTTATCCGATGATTTAACGTTCCTTGGAATTTTAAAACATCTAAAAGTAACTCTTGTAAACTATCAGGACCTATTGATTTAATTTCCTTGCTATATGTTAATTGCTTTGTCTGTATATTATTTAATAATATTATAATAAGAGTAGAAATACATATAAAAATAAAAATTTCAGCGTTTACAAAATCATTCTAAACTTAACCCAAAAATAACGATTGTTTACACTAAATTAATGTCATTATAGTATAAATCGTATTATCATAGCCATAAGGCTAATATAAACTTTATTTTATCACGTGATTCTTACGTGACTACGTGACTACTGAATACAACAATTACTGTAATACAGTGATTCTTTTGATGTAGGAACACTATCACTGAAAGTTTACGTAATAAGTGTAAATTTGCTTGTAAGTTACAAAATAGTACACTATGTTGTATTTATCTTGAATAAATTAAACTTACTATAAGACAAAAATAACTTTTCGTTTCCTTACTTATGAAGCAATTATATATACACTCATCAGTAAATTTCGCATTTATCTAAATGTTAACGAGAAAAAAGTATCCAAAAAAGAATGGCATAATTAAAACATTTCTTGTATTGAAAATAATAAAACTGCATATTTATATTTATTTTATTCAATAAATGGAATAACAAAAAATAAGATAATACAGAGTACGTAAATAAAAATAATTCATAACTTTTTCAATACTTTCGGAAACTAAGACCACTTATGCGAAAATTTTGAAAAAGTTATGAACGATTAGAGTTTCCTGAGCAACTCACTGTATTTTGATTTATGATTTAGGTAATTATACAAATATTTGTAATTGCATAAAACAAAAAAAAACTTTCGAAGAGGAATTATAAAATCTTTCTACTTTCCCATAATTTAATTTAGAACAAAACCATCAATGGATTAAAAAATAAGTTACAAATTAATTAATAATTAAAAAAAAATTTCAGTAAATGCATTTATTGCAAATGTTAGCTTGTTTCTAGGTTGTCAAATATTTTTAATTAAAAAATTAAAACTTGAAACTTTTTTATAGTTTTCTTGAAAAGCTAACAAAACTGATCAACATTAATAAAACACTTATTACTTTTCATTCTACTTGTAATAAGAAGTTATACTAGCAAACAAATTGAGCAAGATAAAATTATATTGCAGTTTAAATAATTACAGTTCACCAAACCTTTTACTGTTATATAATTTTGCATAAAGCAAAACATAAATATGAAAACCTTGGAGCTAAAATCAAACTAAATGTTAAGGTTAATTTATTCAAAATACTATTATATGCAATACGAGCACTTTTTTGCTAATAGTGCTAATTTTGTGAATCCAGGTATATGTAAATCATTGCACAACAATAACTTCGACTAGACTTTGAGATCAAGAAAATATTTTGGTTAATGATAATGAGTGTTCTAAGTAGTTTATATAGTGAAATCTCCAAAATGTTTCGATACGTCTTAAATATTGAGCCAACTGTCACAATCACTAAAGTAAGTTTTTAAGACCATTTAAAATGAATCTCAAAATCAGTTAGAAATATTTAAGAAATAAAAAACTTAAATTTATTATAATTTATTATTTCTTTTACGATTATTAACGATTATTAATTTTTATAAGACTTAAAATCTAAATGTAACATTAACTTAACTTAGTAAGTTTTTTAATGCAATTTTTTTATAAAAAAGTTTTACATTGCGTTTATTTTTTAATAAACTAGTTATAAATAAATCTCAACGTAATAAATAGCTGCCCATAGAAAATACTAAATAAACTTGTTCCACACGTTGTTACTAAACACATCTTAATACCATTAAAAAACAAGAGAATATTTATTACAATTTGTATCGATATCAAATATTCATTGAAAATTAATTACATTTTATAAAATCGAATTTTCAAATATTGGTAAACAAAAAATCCGAAACTAAAAATGAAAAGTTCAAGATTCAAATTTTATCACGAGTACATCCTGCATTTTTTTGGCATTGAACTGATAACTATGCTTAATGAAAACGATAAACTCAAGGTAATCAAAGCGTTGTTTTGTTGTTTTAGACCATGAAGATCAAGCTCAAAGCTCAGTATGTGTTGCGCTCTATAACATAAACACAATTTCAAAGTCCAGGTTATTGAGCTTCAATTTACTTAAAATATATCAAAGAATATCATTTTGCATAATTAAAACTTTGAGTATTTTAATAATTTCTATAATAGTAAAATTTATCGAGAGTATTATGGTTTATCTTTAGCAACTCAATCGTTGAATGATTAATGTTTAGCCAGAAAAATACAAAAATGTTCGTTATTTACAAAATTGTTTGGGCTTCTGTTAGCTTCTTGCACACAATTAAATATTTAAAAGAATTTCCCACCCACATCAATAGGACATGTAGTTGACATACTGTAGAGTAATGTAAATATAGTTGGCGTTGAACATACTATAAAACAAATTAATTGATTTTCCATAATGTGCGCGGAAATTAATTATATGCAAAAATTTTGATAACAATTTAGATTTCCTGTTGTTATTATTTGCAGAATTTTAACGGATTATTTACCGTCACTGACAAAGAGTTATAAAATTACTCGTAACACACGTGCGATTTCTAGATGCACTAATTTTTCTGTGGGTTTTATACAGAAAAATATTTATTACTCCATCAATTGTATCATATTTCTCCGAAAATATTAAAATTTGATGGACTCATTAATAATCAATATTTTCAATAATGAATTACAACAATATTTAAAGTTATGGAAACATTAAAAATAATAAGTATAAATAGTGCAATCTATTATTGAACAAAAATTTTGCAATGCAAATGTTAATCTAGTGTTAATATCACTGAAGAGAGAGGTTTATCATTTTTATGGTGAGTGTTAAGTATCTAATTAAAATGAAATTTTGATCATTATGCTGTAATTGTAAGTTTAGAATAATGTTCAAAAAATACATTTTTTAAAAATGGTCAAAATTAGTGAAAGAATTAGTGTTGTGAAAATTGAATACCCATTTTCTTTTACTGTATGATGTAGTTGTAATTATCTTGCAATACTTTAATTTTATATTTTAATTGTATCATCAAAATGTTTTTCATAAAGTTTTTAGTATAAATTAACTGTGATAATTAATTTAAAGTTTAGTTTGAATAATCAAACTTTTGCGATACGTTTCTGAAGAACTTCCGTTCCTCTCCCCTCCGTCACGTTATAAACAAAACTGCAGATTTCAACAAAAAAGTTACTTTAACTTTAAAGCGTAAAACTCAAACTTATTTACGTAAATCGGTGTTACACGAGCTCACATAAAACTTATTTATTCTGTGTTTTGACAGCAATAAATTAGAGTCTGAAGAACTTTATTGCAAGTATTAGCATGAGAACTCCAATAATTATTATTCAAACTAAACTTTAAATTAATAAAATGTCAATTGAAAATACCAAGTTTTGTGATCAAAAACTTGATAATATCTTTAACAAAATAACTGTGATAAGTTTTCCGTGATCTTTAAACTTAAAACTAGAGATTATAAGCTCTAAATTTTACATGTTCGTCTGTCTTCGTTGAATCTAAAGAAGAGATGAGCATTGTTTAAAAGTTAATGAAACAAGAACGACATCCATAGAGATGCACTTTTTCTTAGGTTAAATCAAATTTTCGTGATAAAATTAGTTTTTAGCCGATTATGACAAGATGTCAAACCTTCTTTGTTAACTTAAGAATTCGATGAAATTCCTTTATTAGTTTAAAACTATTGACGCACAGACGGAAGTGAATGACAAAGTCAAAAGCATTAGATCAATATTTTTTGTAAAAAAGTGTGCTAAGAAATTAGGACTCAACCTCGACCCTGAAATTTTTTATGATTGTTAACTGGTTAAAAATTTCATAAACGTTAGCCTAAACTTTGCTAAATTCTAATTTAAAGAATTTAATTATTTTTTAAATTTTCAAAAATAAATTTGAATTACTTATGAACTAAACGTTCTTCTTTAGTTAAAAATTTAAGCTAACACATTTATCTTAATAATATAAAGCTTGTAAATATCTTTAAGATCTAATTTTAATTATAGTTTTCATCATTGCGAGTTTGAATGACCTCAACATTAAAATAAGTAAATCAAATAATTAGTTTCATCATTATCCGGCAGATTGTGATTCTTTAAACACATAGATTCGAAAATAACATAAACTTTCTGTTTCGAAAGCTTATTATTGATTATTTAAACGATAGAGCAGACGTCTAACGTGACAAACAATTTCGGCGCAACTCGAATCTAATATTAGCTGTGTTTTTGCTTTTTAATGCTGTAACACCACAAGTGTATTACAGTACCATTCTTGCGCTTCTTGACGCAACACATCTTATTCTATTCTACTTCAGTAAGTGATTACGTGACTCATGTTTTTCTTCGGATACTAGTAGCTCGCCATAATCTTTTAAATTTTATTTCGCTTCATGCTATTTGGTGGCAAACAAGCTTAATTGAATCTTCCATCTTTTTTTGCAAACTTATTTTGTAAATTTCCTTAAAGTTAAATATTGTTTAAGTAAATATTTTTACAAAAATTATAATTTTATTTCTTCATTGTTTTTCTTTACTTTCATAAACGCAGATTATGTCGAGGTTTAGATTCGGTGGTAAAGCGAGTGATGATAAAAAAGTAAACGCTGTTCAGCAAACTAAATGGTATCGAGAATTTATTGCCGAGCTTTTAGGAACGTTTTTCATTATTGTGAGTATCAATATTATAATTGCAATTTGCAACTATAGGTTAACCCTTATTCTGAACTAATAATAATAATAATAATAGTCTAATAAACTTAGAAGAAATTGAAATTATTTTATGATTAATTATTTCTCCGAAATATAATAATAATAATAATAATAATTGTAATATAAACATTATATTATTCTTATTATTATAAGAGGGAATAAAAAAGAATTCACTTGTAGTTTCACTTGAAATTGAATGATGAATAATTAAAATTGGGTGTGAATTAGTTTAATAAAGAAAAATTGAATTAATTTATTAAGAAAGGTTGAACCAAAAATAATTGATTCACTAGAAATATATTTTATTAAATGGTTTTGTATGAACATCATATTTTTATTAACCAAACATTTGAATAGTAGTTTTTACCTTCGCCTCGACCTTTACTATATATAAACGATTTATTGCGAACTGGGTTTAGCAAAATTTAATTATCAATTTGAAATGAATATTGTAGACACTCGAGAGTGTGTTTGCTTTAGCACAATGCTTAATATACGCAATTCATTTCAATACAGTATACAGCTTAGAGATAGAACATGGTTTTCTATTTATGTTATCTTGAATTTATTTGTTTTATTTTCAAATAAAGTTATTTCAAAGGAAATATAATTTAAATAAAATTGGACTTTAAAGTTTAGAAGGTTTTTTTTGTTATACATGGCTTTGAGATGTTTTTGCCTAGTAAATGAAGTTTTTACTTTCTAATAATAGAAATAAATAAATAAAAAAATATAGATTACAATAATTGCAATGCTATTTGAAATGTTATCTTAAATTCAAAATTAATTTGATTGTGAAAGTTTATCTAATTAAGTTTAGTCTTTATTATAATAATTGTACATAAAATTATATTTTTACTTTGTATGATGCATGCAAATGACTTTGGTTGCTAAGAGATTTGAATTATCCACTCAATTAATATTATCATGTTATGTAAATAGTTGAATAAGCTTAGATAGGAGAAGGCAATAGAAATTTGAAAAAATAGATTAGCGCATCATTTATGTTATAATGAGGATATTAGGGTAGTTTGGGAAGACTATGCTTTTCATAAATCAAAAAATTTGCGAGAGTCAAGTTCACAAAAATTTTTAACAAAAAACAGTTAATCAAAACTAATAATTTTTCTAACACACTACATTTTGTACTCTGATTTGTAAAAGGGCCAAAATGTTGTTAAGCAAAAAGGATCAACAAATGTTAGAAAGCTGTAGGAAAGTTATAATAGGTTTTACAACTCCTATAAAAATTTTTAAATCTATAAGCTCAACCCCAGATCGATGAAGAGCTCTGTGACACACTGGTTATTATAATTATATATATTAATAATTACTACTTAAATAATTATTGTGTAATTGCCTTTGGAGAAATGTAATTATTGTTTACTTTGAAAGTCTTAGTTAGCCTATAATTAAATTAAATAGAGGTTTAATGGCATCTAATGCTCTTTATACTGAATACAGCAGAAAATTAGATATATATTCAAAATTTTACACAATAATAATGGTATTCTATGCCTTTAGAAAATAAGAGAAAACTTTTATTACTCATTAGAATTTGACTTGTGTTACTGAATGTAAAGTATTAATGCACATTAAAAGGAGAGATCAAGCTTGTTTATTTCAAGTTTGAACTTATCGAAAATTAAGTACAAAACAAAATCTGAAATATTCGATCTTTATTCATCGAGATTATATTATGTTAGATTATATTTTAACCTAAGTTCATTTCAAACTTATTTTTCGCAATATTTCGCAATTTCGGCTTATTTTGAGGCTGTTTGCAGGATGTTTATTGTTTTATCCCCGTTGTGAAAGCACATAAATTTTTCATATAATAGTTTAATAAAATCAATTTTCTAAATGCATTCACGTTAATAATTATGAAAACAGTAGAAAAAAACTCATACTTTCGCTTCATAAGAGAAAAACAACAGCCAAACAAAAAATGCCAATAAATTAGATTGGGGTCAATAAATTAATTTTAATTATGTTTACAATTCACGAGTTCCATTGTAATTTATTTTAGGCAATAGGAGATGGAGCAGTGGCTAACTATTTGCTAAATAAAAATAATTCACAGGGCGTGGACACACTTGCGGTTTCGTTCGCTTTTGGAATCGGTGTTCTAATAGGTGTTTGTTTTTCAGCTCCAATTTCGGGTATGCATAATCTTGAACATTTAAATTAAAAATAACTTAAATTTATAATTTATAATTCACTTCTTATACGTAAACTAATTTAAAATTCACTAATTTCAAGCTAAAATATATTTTGATATTAACTTATTTATCACTGGTTAGGCGCACATCTAAATCCTGCAGTGACCATTGCGCTGTTATCATTGGGCAAATTTCCCTATAAAAAAGTGCTCACTTATTTGTTGGCACAGTATTTGGGCTCCTTTTTGGCCGCTTTTGTTATATTTACGGTGTATTACGAAGCTCTAAATAGTTTTGATCAGGGCTTACGATTGGCTTATAATGGAAATGGAAATGAAACACTTGCCGGTTTAACAACCGGTCCCGTATTTACCACATACCCCGCCGTGCATGTATCGATTTTCGGATCAATTTGGGATCAAGTGGTGGCAACATTTATGATGATGTTTGCCATATGCGCAGTTACCGATGAAAAAGGAATAAATACTCCCAAAAGTCTTCAACCATTATACGTAGCATTGGTTGTCGTGTCTATTATCATAGCGTTTGGACTTAACTGTGGCGCTGTGTTAAATCCAGCTCGTGATTTAGGACCGAGACTTTTCAGCTCCCTTTCCGGCTACGGTCTCGAGCCTTTTAGGTTAATATTTACTAATCAGTTTCGCATTGTTTCGAAAATTGTTTTGTAATAAATGAGAATTCTTTCAGACCATTGGGGTCATTTTATTGGTTGACCGCCGGTCTTGTAGGACCACATATCGGCGCTATTCTTGGCGGATGGCTCTATGAAATTGTTAAAGTTGGCAAAAATGATTCAAATACTGGTGAAAATCAATCGAATCAGTTACCGTCAGCTCCTCAATCCCCAACTAAAGAAAACTTGATATTCAAATCTGCTGACAGCCACACGAAAACGTTGATCGATAGCGCTCAACGATTGCACAGATTTGCCAGTTATGACAACGACAACAATGACCACGCCATTGCTATTATCGACGAAGAGAGCATCGACACCGCGATTGTAAATTGCGAGCATACAAGTCCGACACGTAACTTAAATGGCACTAAAACTAAGTATGACATCAACGACTCTCCGATCGTATTGACCGCATCGGTCAAAAACATACCCACAAAGTCTCGTTCATCCGTTGCTTCCATAAGCTAAAAGTTTATAAGTATGAACTTTTATCTTATTTTAATTATACTTAAACTAAATATGTTATTACTGTGAATCTGTAATGTGTTCTTAATTAATCTGTGATTTTATTATCTATTTTCTGACTAACTATTAAATGATAACTTGATTATTTTAAACACTCAAGTTTACCGGAATAAAGTGCCGTTTATTTCTAATTAATAGAGGTAATCATGATCATTATGCCGAATAATGATTTATTTTATCGTCCATAGCATTTGGCAGTTATCGAGTTGATTCCGGTTTATAAAATGTACGAATTCTACAAATATTTAGCAAATACTTTTAACATTTAACTTAATGTTTTATTTATGTTATTTAAAATATAATAAGTATACAACAACTTGGGTATAAGTTTTGTGTGAAAAAAATTTTGTTGCGCAGCAAAAATACCCGTTTTTACATAATGATGAGTTATTCAATAATTTTGTTCGTTAGAAAATGAGTTGAATATTAAAATTCTTGCTAAAAGATTGAAAAAAAGTTGTTAAAAGGTTCGTTTAAAAAGTATCCTTCATATTATGTTTCTTATAATATTTGACGCGAAAATCTTTCATTCCCGCAAAAAAGAGTTTGGTGGTAAGTCGTTCGCCACACAACGGGATCACTATATAATCAGCAATGAACCCCAAAAATCTATGTTTCCAGTGTCCAAAAGTCTGCGATTCTATGCCAACAGTTTTTAGAGCGGATGAAACGAATTGCTCAGCGGTTGGCTCGAAAAAATGTCTGGTAAATTCTTTGGTCAAATTAGTTGCAACTTGACCGGCACATACTGTTTGCACAACAATACCTTTCGACTCAACTTCCACTCCAATCGCTTGAGAGAAAAAACGCATGAATGCTTTGGCTATAAGTCAACAAATAGAAATATTACTGACCAAAGTGTGATTTAGAAATAAAATTATTAGACAACTATTTGAATAATAGGTTTGCTTACTCGCTGCATATACGGTAAACAATGGCGATGGTATCGTACCAGCCATCGAAGCAATATTCAAAATTATTCCGCGCTTTTGTTTAATCATTTTTGGCAAAACAATTTCCGTCATTCTAACGCACGACAGCATATTGACGTTAAAATATTTATCGTTATCCGATGGCGGTATTAACGCAAAATACTCGGACACTCTGTCGGTCACTGTGCCCACATTATTAACCAATACGTCCACGTCTTCGAGTGTGTCGATTGCGTTCGAAATATCATCGTATATGTCTGTCCGATTGAAATCGGCGGTTACGGTTTTAATCTGCAAATTAGTGGTTAAAAATAAGATAATTATAATTATTTACGCGTTTTTATCGATCAAAGAAGTGTCACTCAATTTCGTTTTGGTTGGTTTTATAAATTTTTATCGGAATTTTTTGTTTCATGAGCATCTATTACTTCCTATGCGTTTTACTTATATTCATAGATAAATATGTAAATTTTTTTAATCAAGTTTGTTGGGTACAAATTAGTGTATTTGTATGTGTATGTGTGTGTGTGCCGCGTGACATATATAAATAAGTGGACACATATTTCTGGTACAAATTATTTAAATTACTACTGCTTTCGATATTGTTGTCAAATAAATGATCCGAAAGACGGAGAAACTTAATGGCTAAATGAGCTCTAAATAAATAGTTATTAATTTGTGTTTGAACACATGATAAACTATTTAGAACAGAACAATTTGGTTTTCCCTTTTTAACTCTGAATCTTTAATGTTAATATTCTACACCTTATTTGAAATTAAAACTAGGAACAAAATCGCTAATTAGTTTATTCACTTTAAACAAAATATCGAGAAAATTCCAATTTATATGATATTTAACTTCTGGTATACCATTGCGTTTTAGTCTTAACAAAAATTTTTAACTTTATAATTTTGCTAAAAGCAATAAATAGTTTGCAAAACAATTTTTATAATTATTTTATTTAATTTAATATAAATTCATTGTGAAAGCTTAAATTATTTCAAACATTAACAATAATTTAACGAGTTAGTGGTTGCATAGTTAACATTGAATAGTACTTTCAGAAACCTTGGGTTTCAAGGAACTGTTATTTTGATAGGTTAGCAAACGCATCAACTCGATTATTAGTACAGTAGTGTTGTTAGTTTGCGGATTTTGATAAATTAAAATTGATATCATTGTGTGCTGAATATTCGTTAGACATATTTAAATTATTTGCGCTTATTTAGTTTATACTATGTTTTCCTAATACTAAACGTTATACTCATTGATTATAATTAATTAATTAATTAATTAGTAAAATGATATGTTTATTTGCAAAATGAATTTTAGATTATTGGAGTAAAATTGTGTTCAACCGAAAAGTGTCAACACTTAAGTTTATATTGAAGCAAAAACTTCTTTTCAAAGTACTTGTATGTAAAATTTAAAATTAATAATCACACGTCGATCAGTAATTTTTTATTACAAATAAATATTTGGTAAATAAATTAAATCAAAAACTATATTTTGTATCTTTTATGTATCACTAAAAATATTTCAAAAACTGAAAATTATCATAAACTATTTTTTTAAAAATTATTAAAATTAATAAATATTTATTTAATATATAATATAAATAAAATGGCAAAATAAAAAGCACGTTCACGCGATTGATAGACAAACCTGTTTGCAGTTTGGATATTTTGCCTGAATTTCTTGCGCCACACGTTTTAATTTCTCCTCCGTTCGACTAATCAGAAGCAATGAATAACCCTTAGCCGCTAATTGTCGGGCGTATTCCAAACCGATGCCGTCGGTAGCGCCAGTGATAACCGCCCATATTTTCTCTCCGGGACGCCATTTAACGCCAAAACCGAGAGCGCGTGCCAAAAACAAAATCCAAACGCCTTTCACCAGTTTTATGGCCAGACAAATACCGACCAACGAAAGTAAAACAATCGCTATTATTTCTAACGTAGAAAAGTAGGCCATATTTTTTAAAATAAAAATATGATAATAGCTTAGGCGATACGCTAATGATTACAATGAATAGAGCGAAAAAAAATCAAAATAGAACCACATGAAAGTGTTACGCTAAAAATAATCGCAATTGTGTACTGAGGTTCGTGATTGTGATGAGAAGGGAGAGATAAAAAGGAAGATACACTTGCGCAGTGGAACCGAACCGACTTTGTATATTTGGGATGCTATGCATAGCTATCCAATATACTTTGTGATGATGTTTGTTAATATTATTGTAAAACTTTTAGTGGATATTGCATCAGAATTGCGTTGATGTGCCTGCAGGCTTGATTTGAATCATTTAGGCATATTTTTTAAGCGACAAATTTTCTAAACACTGATAACTTTTATATTTTAAATGTCAACTGTTGTTGACGTTATGACTTGATAATTGGCACTTTATTACGTAATATGTACTTAACTGATAAAGCAAACTATTAAAAAAATTATTGAGAATTAGTTTATTAAGGATGTTTATATACATAGTAATCATAATGTATATAACTATGACTTTTTTTTAATAAATTATGACTATTAAACTAATATAAAGCTTAAAGCTAATACGTTTAGTTTAAACAGAACAAATATTTAACCTATAGTTTATTTAAAACAAAATGTTATTAATTAGTATTAAAAAAGTTCAACAAATTAATTTAATTTATAAGTGTAATTACAGTAATAATTCAGGATTCAGTTTTTATTAATTTGATTCCAATTTTAGCGAAACCCTATAACCAATGTATAATTTTATTAGATATAAGAGTAATTTGTAGTTTCAGCATAGGTGATAGTAATGCTAAAACTTGTCTAATTAAACTACTTTTTGGGAATTATAACCTTTCCATTTATAAATAAATGAGTAACATTAAAGTTGGTCTCTTTCTCGCTAAACGTAAATGCTATTAATTTTAACTAGAAATACTGTATCAAAAAATTCTTTAATGTTTTAGAGGAAACATTTGCTATTTTGAATTTTTCTGAATTTGTCAGCTATTACTTGTAAAATTAGAAAAATTTTGTTATTGTCTCACATGGGACTGGCATATCGTTACTGTTAATATTTATTACTTTTATCAAAATATAAGGAATTTATTAAAATGCTTCAACATTTATTACCGATTATAAGCCATATAGATAAAACTATATGATGAATTAATAACAGTTTAATGCAATATAAAAATGTCGTTAAATAATTACACGAAAATTAAACCAACCCATAAATTAATAATTTTAATAAATTGGTTCTCCTTATTTTTCAGTTCTTATTTTAAGACAAACTTTAATCATTGATGAAAAAAATAAAATAGGGGTTAATTTTACTTTTTAATGCAAAAATTGATTTATTATATTTTTTAAAATATTAATACCAATTGAACTTATCTATTTTTATTAACATTAAAGCTTATCCATAAAGCAATATAAGCAGTGTTTCCCAATTGACGGGTTTGTGGGGTGAATACCCCTATAGCTGAAAGTTTACTAACTCGTAAGTGTTTGTCTCGCACAGAAAAACCAAACTAAAAAGAGTTTAATAAATGGTTGATATAGTACCAGGTGTTACCCCACCCACTCCTGGCTCGCTGAAACTCAGTACGCCCACCAAAGATGTGCTAGAGATTGTGTAACACTGAATCCAAGTAATAAACTTTAATAACTTGTCATATATAGATAAATGGGGTGATACTTGTTAAACTATTAATTATGTTTAAACGGACCCGCTATAAATAAGCTCATTTATTTTGGGATTTGTTTTAAAACGGACTTAAATAAATTTTAAATCAAAGTTTGTTCAAAACTCGCTTAATAGCCATAAATTTCAGTGCCTAAAAGAGAGAAAACTGCTCTGAATGCTTTAAGTGCAAACAAATTCTGGTGCAAATCTTGAGAAACATTTTTCCGCAATTGTTTGCAAAGATTAATTTAAATATATTATTCGATATATCGTTGCGTAAAAATTTGCGTTATTATTTTGGTTTAAAATTTTATTTAATCATATAATTCAATAAAATATCAATGACAAAACAGTATAACATTATAAAACTTGACTAATTAAACAAAAGTGAAAACAACGTTAGGTGTTTTACTTCGTGTTAAACCAAATAAAGCACGAGTAAAGTGTGCGCATAACTTTAAAACATTATGTTGAAAGGTCACGAATTTTAAATTATTTTTTCGTAATAAATCCCATAAATTTCAAAAAATTCTTTTACATGGAAAATATTCTGAATAATTAATTATAAGTTTTTAACAGTAGAAAAGTTATTGAACTCAATAGTGTGTGCGTATTTGCCTTTGATATCTCTCCATTATCTAATCAAACTCTCAAAAATCAAGTTCATTATAATTTATAAAACCTGACAATAAAGTTAGAAAATTTTATACTTAAATATACATTATTTATTTTAAATTCGCAGTGAGCTCATACTCGCGGCTGTGCTTGTTTTTTAGATGAATGCCGAGAACCAAGATTTATGCACCCTTTAGTGTTGGATATATTTATCATTTAAGGCTAATTCTTAATCGAAATACAGAATATATAACTTAAATTATTTTCCATGAGCAGCAGTTGAGAGGAAGCTTCAATTTAAAATGTTAATACAATTTTAAAATGAATTCTCTCCAATGTTATCATCGTTTAATGTTTTAAGTTATTAAATGAGAGTTCGTTGAAACTGAAGGAAACTCTAATAAATTATATTTATAAAATTTACTTGTTTTTGTGATAAACATATTTTTCGTTTTCGGCCTTAGTTCACTTATTTAAGAATTGTTTTATTAATGGATTTCACCATTTCAGTCTGTCCGAAATTGGTGGCATGGGTTTATAGGTTTAAACACACATTTCAAAACATCAATGACTCAGTCTTTCAAAAATTGAACCGCCGTTGAATTTTTCTTTCTTGTTTTACTTTATAATATCAATAATTTATTGTAAAGCAAATAATTTAATAGTATTTTAATAGTCTTTATTTTAATTTTCATTTACTCCTTAAATGTTAAGGGATATAAATTATTTTTACATTAATTATTTTAACACCATAAACCAAATTCCTAAAGTATTTGCATAAAGCGCACAACTTCTTGAGCGTAATCCTTATTTGAATAAATTTATGGTAAATTAGAAGCAATATCAATTATAGATTTTTATTGCAATATTCATGACTTTACAATATTCATAATTCTTTTACATTAAATTAGAAATTTACATAACTTTAAAATTCAAATGTTCTCGATTATCTCAAAACCTTTACTTCAACTTAATAAAGTTAAAATTATTTTAAGTAAAGTTTTTTAAATAAAGTAATTCTATAGTAATAAATTAATTTAAATAAAATTATTTTTTATCTCACTTTCTCAAAGAATGTTTTTAAAATTAAAATCTGTCTGTGTTCAGCTCTCAAACAGTAAACATCCGAACTTTTGTTTCAATGCACAATAACAATGACACAAATAGTCTTGTCTCACCAGTATTATGCACAAAATCGAAGCATTGGTTGCTCGTGTGATCAAAGATAGTCCCTTAATTTTTAAAAAAAAACCTCTTATCAAGTTATTTTTAGTCGAAAAAAGTGTCCTATCGTCTCAAATTTCTTAACTAATATGAAATCCAAAATACCTTTATTAATATAAAGAATTAAGAAATCCTTTAATTAATATAATCGTGTAGACAGACAGACATCACAAATTCAATAGCTCTTTGTACAAAGTTAGCTAAAAAGTATTATTAATTTGCATTTACTTACAGATACTAAAATTTTAATATTTGTAGTTTATCTCTTATACAACGTATAAGAAAGGACCCTATTTTTATACGCGTAAGACTAGATTTTATGCGATTTAAAAATGCGTAAAGATATGCGTAAATTATTCCCGATTCTTATGGAATACAGATCTATGATTCCGGGGTAATTATCAGAAATTATTTAAACTAATTGGATTTAAAAAATAAATTTTTGGCATTCGACCAAATTTTTGTTAAAAGATTATTTTCTAATTTTATTATCAAATTAAAAACAAAGCTACGCTGCATTTATTAATAATTGTTTAATAAATTGAACCCCTATATTCAAATCTAATAAATGTTTGAAAATTTATAGCAAAAACAAATTTGTCACATTTTAATGATACAGAGCACGGCAGTAAGAAAAATTTTTTTGATTTGTTGTTAAAAAGCGAAAATCATTTAGTATGATATAACAACCCAAATATGACAAAATATCGCTTTATAAATGACGCCTAAGAAAGCTTTAATTAAAAAAATTATATGCTAAATGAAACTGAATTAATACACTATTTTATTTAAATAAAACGGAAGTATTGATACCCTTAATCTTTGCACATAAATATGTAAGTTATATGCGAGAAAAATAAAACAATACTCTTAAGAAACTTTTTTGTTGCACACCTTTAGTAGTATAATATATAATAGAAAAATAGTTTTAATTCGCTCCAGTTTTTTTAAACCGTACATATTCATAAATGTTAAAAAAGAAAATCATTTCTGTTTAATTACTCGCATCCAATGCATTGGCATAAATAACTCATTCGTTTTATAGTGCTTTTCTTTAGATTATTTAGTTTAACTGTGTTTTTTAATTTCTGTCTGTTCTCTGTCTACCAGTAAAGGAACTAAAATTATTTACGGTAAATCTAATTTTGCAGACTGAATGTGAATTCAGGATGATTTTGGGGAACATCTACTATTGTGATACTGTAAGTCAAATAAGCTTAAATCAAAACAATATGAAAGTGAGCTTCAGTTTATATAACCTAGATATTATTGTAAGCGCTTTTTTAAAATAATATCATTTAAAACAACATCCATTTTCCAGGACACAATAAAATATTATTTATTCTTGAGTTTAAAAATTATTTATATTTATATAATTTTTTTAATGCAACTGGCATTAAATTGTTTATTTAAACTTTCTAATCTGATTCCTTGTGTTAATAAGGAACAGACTTGTAGTGCTATTTCAAATTGAATCAACTTTCTAGAAATTAATGACGCGCCAAATGTTACTTTAACTTTAACTTTCTTTTTGTATAATTAGCCGTTTAATTTACAAAATAATATGCAAAAGTTTTTATTTTGTTTTTTCTCAGTAAATAAATTTAATGATTTAATAGAAACGTATAACAATATATCTTAATTATTGATGTTTCAATAGCCGCTCTGCTTGCGGGCAAAAATGTGTTGTTATTTATAAAAAATTCTTAATCTTACAAGAAATTTTCGTTATCTCTGAGACATTAGTTAACTATGTAAAAATATCTTTTTTTTTGCAAAATCATAATTAATTATAACTACAAAAAAACAAGAACATTCTTGGGTGTAATGTTTTATTGTTAAACATAATTACTTATCAAATGATTAATTAACTAAAGAGTTAGTTTACCGCAGGAAATGTCTAATAATTAGATTTACTCTTAAATTAACCCTTTTTTTTATCAACGATCCTATTTTAAAATAATATTTAAAATCAATTTACAATTTAAAAAGAAGTAAAAAACTTTTTATAGGCATAATGTAATTTATATTCAATTGTGTAAACCTTTATATGACGTACTCGTTTTAAATTTATTTATTTTTCGGGTCAATATTTTAATTTATTATAAAATAATCAGTAATTTTATGCATTTTATCTTTGAATGTATCTTTAAAAAAGCTTCACTCGGTTTATTATATATTTTTTAGTATGTTCGTAATTCTCAGCTTAAAAGCCGTTCTTATCTTTCGATGTCAAGACTAATACTGTTGTTAACTAAATACTTGATAAGAATTTTTAATTACATATGCGGATAGATACAGGGAGAGAAAGAGAGAAATAAAGGCTAGACAGAATTGAGACCATAGTGATACTAAATTGAGACCAGTCTGCATAAAAGTATATACATTGTAATAATCTTTTTTTTATCGAAAATAATCACTTATGGATGTAAATTAAATTTTGTTCCTCTTTGTTGGAAACAGTATTTATAGATATTTATATCGACATTGTAATATGTATTTTTTAAAATATTAATTTATTGATTTTGACAGTATATAATTTATAATCTTCGCTAAACTAAATAATTTTAAAATGTTCCGCAAATAGAAACTACTCCGTGAAACGCATCAACCATTGATTAAAATGTGAAAAAAATATATCGCGGATGATTTTTTTTGTTTGAATAATAACATTTTTTTAAATAAAAGATGTTTATATTTAAAAATTCGCGTATAGAGATAGGTCTCAATTTTCGTGACCGCTCCCAACCAGTGTGCATGTGTGTATGTGTGTGCTTCAAACTTATATTAAAATTAAATTATGAATTGAGGACATAAAGTCAGTAATAAATTTTTGGCTTCACACACACAAGAAATTGATAGCTTTTCAAGCAAAACGCACCTCTCTGTGTGTACTGCGAGGTAAATATATATTTATGTTTTTTTAAAAATTAGTTAGCATTATTAATAATCTCTCGTTTTTTAGACGTTCAGGAAAATCTTAATTAGAATTTATCGCCGCCTATAGGGATCTACCTGTTAATAAGTCAAGTATTTTTAATGCACAGTAGCTTTTGATTTCTGTGCGGTTTTTCTCCCAAAAAAAATAAACAAGAAAAAACTTGTGGCGCAAAATATTGATATAAATAATATTTTTTTATCCAAAATCGAAATGAAATGAATGAGTGAAACGAAACACATTTAAAATAAAAATTATGTCATTTTTTGCTGTTAGCCTCCTTCCAAATCTTGTTAATTATGCCGTAACTGTAGGAAGAAAATACGCGCACACACATACATACATGCATGCAAGTGTGTTTGTGTATTAGACAAATATAGTAGCTATTTTGCGTTCGAACATTTTTTTACACTTTTGCAAAAACCAGAGAGAAAAAATCAAAAAGAAAATGTTTGATAAAACTAAAATAAAATGTTTAACGAGAAGTGAACGGGGGTTTTAAATCAAAAGTGGGCGTCAAACCGTTTTGGTTGACGTGTGATAGAGTTTGACCTTTAATATAATGGCGCGTGTACTCAATGGCCATTCCAGTGTTTCGCAGATATAATCCTAGTTTATCGGCACAAAAAAAGTGATTAATTCAATATCCATAGAGGTTCAAGTAGTCTGACATCGGTAGTCAAGTGTATGTGACCGAAATTTTTAGAACACAATTTTTAATACATTCAAACTGGTTTTCAACTTAAAATTTTATCATTATTGTTATTAATTTAATAATAAATCATTTGCTTTTAAAAATAATAAATAATAAAAATGAATGGATTGGAAATCAAAAGACAATATTTACAGACAACAATAAAAAATTCTTGTTATTTTAATTGAGAAAAATTGGAAAATATCTTTCTGATTTAAATTGAAAATACCAACTTGTTTTGAAAAAAAAAGTTTCTTACTGTTTTTTCTTTTCTTTCTTTTTGTTTTCTATTTGCTAATGTCAAGTGAGAGATGTAGAAATGACTTTTTGGTACGCACTCTAGAGTTACACGTTTTCTGCCGCAGCAGCAGCAACGGTGCACACAAGTAGGCGGTCTGTCTGTCTGTCTGATGCGCTATTTTAATTTTTTCGCTAACAATCGTGTGTATCATTTTTTAAAAATGAACTTTTTTTTATAACCGGTACGCGAAGACCAACTTGTTTCAACTGGAGTGAAGTTTTTGTTTGTGCGGAGAGAAACAGCTTTTAAAAACTTTCATGTATGTGTGCGCGCATATGTTTCAGTGTTTCTGTGACTTACATTCATTTAGCAAAAATAAATAAATAAATAAAATTTTTGTTTCTCATCGCTAAATTAAAAAAAAGTTTTCTTCTTTATATTTGGTTTACAATTATCAAAAAACGTAATTTAACTGTTTCGCAAAAAAAGAATTATTTATAATGAATTATTTCAACCAAACCAACGGAACATTATACGAACACAAGTCATCACTAGTTAATTTCAGAATCTTTTTGCCAGTGATTATTATTCTGATACTGAACGCGAGTGAAATCGCATCGGTTAGAAGATCGCAAATGGAAAACCTGGCGCAGTATGCGTTCGAACATGGGGTACGCGTTCGAGAGGAAGGCGCGTGTAAGGAACCGAAACCGCAAGTGGTTTACGTGAACAGCACCGATCCGTCCAAAGTTTATTTACCGCGCGGTACTATACTTTATCGATGCAGTGACATCACCGGATGCTGCGCTCACGCCACCGAAACATGTGTTCCGATCGAAATTCAAACCGTAGATCTTTATTTCTTTACGGTTACACTTCAGATTAATCATACGCACAAAAATCGGCAACGGGTGAGACAGCATCAGAAAATAGAAAAGTTGCTGTTCAATAATCACACGCGATGTGGATGTCGGCAACGGAATGCTAATGAAAGTTTAGATAACGAACTGTAGTCAAACGTTTTTGATTGAATGAGTTCACCAGCAGAGTAGGGGAGAGAGAGAGAGAGAGAGAGAGGAGGGAGAGAGAGCTTTTGAGTTTTTAAAAAATTCGAACACTATATTTTTCTGATTTTAAAATAACATTTAATGATTAGATGTCAAAAAGGTATTGCCATATGTGTGCCACACAGTACACACATAAACACATGTGCCACAAACCTTTGCTCTCTCTCTCTTTCTATCTCTCTTTCTTTCTTTCTCATTCTGTATCTTTTTTCATTCTGTTCTCGCATAATATGTATCTTACTATCCGAAACATCTTTGCATAAAGAAGAACAAAACAGTTTGATGTAAAATTAGAAAAAAATTCTTTTTTGAAATCTATTTTTTATTTGTTTTTATTTATTTTTATTTCCACGTTTTTTTTCTTAGCAAGAAATAATTTATATAACAATTTTTTTACAGATAAAAAATTATTTTTCGTAACCAGAAAAATTTGTTAATTAAAATATGTATATGTATAATATTACAAGATTTATTGCGTTTATTAATATCAATATGATTTAGATTTATATTAATATAATTTTATTTTTCATTATTTAAAAAAGAAAAAACGAAAAAATAATACCTTGTTGATAAATTTGTTATATTTGTGATGAATTAATTAATACATATCAAATTATACGCTGATGTGTTCAATTTAAATGTAAATTTTATTTTACGAAAAAAAAATTATATGTGACTAGAGATAACTGTTTTTGAAATTAACGATAAGAAATTTAAATTTATATTTTTTTCACTTGAAAATTTAGTGTTATTTAAACCTTGACATCAAATTAAAATAACTGTATAGTATTATTTAAGCTATGTTATTATCTTTATTGAAAAATGTCACACTTTTCAATAATTATAAAAACTTTGTTTTTTATATATTTTCCCATAAAAATTTTTTGTTTCTAAACTTTTTCATAATATATTAATTTTAAAAACTAATCCCCAGTAAATTAAATTTACTCTAAAACAAAATATGAGGTACACACGAAGAAACATTCTTAGTTACGTTTTAATGATCACCTTACATGTTATAACAAATTTATGTATAAATGTTTTTTTATTATTCTATAAAAAAATTTCAAATTAAAATTAATTAATAGGATTCTGGTTAAACGATTTTTATCTGATGTTAACTTAATAATTATAGCAAATTATTAAAATTAAAATAAGAAAAAATTTACCAAACATGGAAATATAGATAATTATTAATCTCCGGATTCATTGGGGTTTTAATTAAAGTAAAAAACAAATGAAATAATTTTTAAATATTTAAAAATATTCTGAGATATTTTCTTTTAAAAAGGTCAGTATTTGAAACGTATGGAGGCGTTTGGTTAAAATTTTAAAATTTAAATTATACAATAACTTATTACTTCGGAAGGACACCTTAAAATATCAAAATAATAAGCGAGGTATATAATGACCTAGTATTTTCAAAGATGAATTATGCTTGACCTTGAATAAAAATTATTCAATAATTAATTTTTGAAATTATAATGATTGTTTGTTTATCTATACACACACACAACGTGTGGTATAATGTTGAATGAATTGCGTAAATGTACCGTTACTTTGTAATAGAAGACTGATTTAATTAGCTTTCCCATCGTTTAAACTAAGGGAAAGTTCCGGAACAACATAAATTGAGTTCAATCTTTTGCAATAGTTTAGTAAACATAAATATTTGTTAAATAATATAAACTATAGAGGCTGAGGTTAGCCCAATCTTTGAAGTTTTAATGAGTTAAAGATAAACAAAATATTAACATTGTTTTGATTGGCAATTTAGTAATAAATTTTTTAATTGAATTTAATAAAAAATGAAAATTACAAACATAAAATGAAAATGTTGTAACAAAACAATTTATATTATCGGTAACTTTCTATAGTAGAATAATATTTCTAAATACCATAAGCAAGTTTTAAATAATACCACAAACTGATGAATGTTTGCCTTGTATTTTATAAATAATTGATGTGAAAAGTTTTTATCCCTCTTTGATTATATCAAAAGCTATTTTAATAAAAGGATTTGTCAGGTTTTAAAAACTGCAATAACTTAAAGTTAACCAACATAAGAATCAATATTTTTAATGTTTTGTGACAATTTGTTTAGTCTTTTAATTAAAATAATATTAGAAGCAAAATAGGCTCATATGAATGTTCATCTTTGCTTAACAATTAAAACCGAACACTTTTCAAATGTAGGACTCCTCTGGGGGCTAAATTTGACTTTAATATTAAAATAGGTTTAACATTTTTTATAGTTGCTGTATATTAGAAATTTATAGAAATTTATTTATGAATTATTATTATTATGAATATATATTAGTAAAAAAGAAGTAGTAGCAAATAATCTACAGATTTCATCAACAACTATTTTTGTCAGTTTTGAGATATGAGAACTTTAAAGCTTGATTGAAAATATTAATTATAATTCGGATATTTTTAAAGTATAAGAATTATTAATTGAGTCAATTCATTGAATTTATTACATACAATGTATTTCAAATAAAACAAGTTCACGAACCGAATAGAATACAAATTAACTGTGATTTTTGAAAGATAATACGGAAAAACGGAAATGATTGATATTAAATAAAATTTATGTGAATATCTACTCTGGCATGGTATCATCAATTTCTAATCATTCATCAGTTTCCTACTATTTTAAGTTTCCAAATGGTGTTTGCGTTGAATTGGTTAGTGAGAGAGTTAGAGAGAGAGAGAGAGAGAGAGAGAGAGAGAGGGGGGTGAGAGAGAGAGAGAGAGAGACTAGAAACTATTTAATCTCATTTTCACAGTGAATTCAACTCATCAATCACGGCAAATTTTTTTCAAGGCTTAAAGTGGAATATTGTTTGCACAACCTGTTTCCAAAATGCATTCTTTACTGTTATCTATACTTTACCCTGAATTGTTAATTTAACACGAGACATATACAGCGGGGGTTCAAATCAGGATAAGCGAACCCATAGGTGGAGTAGGAACTCAATCAAACTAAAGTTTTGCTTCGAAAAACCATTGAAAACTGAGTAAATTATTTTTATAAAAAGCATAAAAAAATAAACGAAATGCATATTAAATATAATATTGTCAAACCGGTGTTGCGTAATATTTATAATATTGTATCGGGTATTTTAGTTTTAATCTTATTAAAAATCGATTTTTTCCTCGATCTTCGTGATGTTCTTAAACCTGTGTGATGTTATTTTCGACAACTATTTTTTTTTGAAAATTCATTTCAAAATTTATTAAAATGAAAAACAAGCAAAGTCAATATGAAAGACTTTAATTGGAAATGAAAGCAACTGGTTGTTTGAGCTGTTAATTTAATAAAACGTTACTTTTTAAATGAAATAATTTTTGTTGTTTGGCATCTTATAACACGTTTTTCTGTGAAACTAATTTAAAAGGATGGCTGAAAGTAATTATTTTGTAAAACATTTTATGCTCATAATGTACTTCTATTCAAAGGTCAAATCAGTTTTTAAACAGTGATTTATAATATAATCAGAAAAATTATAACAACTATAAAGGAAATAGGCTAAAGGAAAATAATGGCAGAATTTATCGATAATACATTGACTGTAAAAACCATAAATTATTAAGAATTTTTTAATTAGACCAATGATTTTTATTAAGTGTAAGTGCATTAATTTTTATGTACAGTAGATCTATTCAAGATCTATGGCATAATTCATACATTTTAATTTGAAAGAATAAGTGACAAAATTTGCATAAAAATAAAAATGGTTACACTGCAGTACAGTATTTCTATTATGAATGAAATTCAATAATTTTTTCGATAAGAAATTATTATATATGCAACAATAAAAATTTATGATTCGATTATAAATTACTGAATAATTTTCGAGGAAAATAAAAAACAAGAGAAAACTCACACGAGTTATGAGTTGCGTTTGCTTAAAAGGTTAAAGACTTTTTAACCGATTAACAAATTAAAATATATTTAATATTTATAATAATTAATAAAGTTGATTATTATTTAAAACGTTAAACATCTAATTTTCTAACAACAATATTCGCAATCTACTGTGTTTGAATAAGAATGACCGAATAATTAACAACATAACTAACAACCATTAGAATCGTCATATTCCTCAGATCAAACAAACCCATTGCGTTAAAGCGAATGCTTTTTCTCATACTTAATAATAATTTCGAGTGTTTGTAATCATTATCGGATAACATAGGCATTTTAACGATTCGCGTCTCAATCGTTTGGCACAAATTATCCATTGCGTCGATAACGCGTTGCGATGATTTGCAAGCGATTACTATATCCAAAATTGCCCACAAGAATATCGATAGTATTGCTGTAAAGGTTTTGGTATTGTTGCTTTGGGCGGAATAAAAATCAGCAAAAATGCATATAGCGGACGATACAATCATGCCGTTAAATATAATGTTCGAAAAAATCAATATCGAAAACATTCGGTTTAATCTCTGAATTTTATCTCTTAAATCCAACACTTTCTCATTAATTTTTTGCAATTTTTCTTCTGCTATCTTTTCATTTAGGTCTGTAAACATAAATTATAAATTTTTAATTATTAGTGAATGAATCTGAAATTTTAAAAAAAGTTATTTTAAAAGGTTGGATGATATTTACTTTGGTTAACTTTGAACGTGTGTGTCAAATCTTTTCACTAGACTTTTTTATATCTAGTAAAACTATATTTACATAGTGTTATATGTATTTACTAATTATTAAGATAAATTTTTTAGTTGTACATTAAGTTAACCTTCCACTTCCATTAGGTACGCGCACTTTGCCTCCCTATCCTTTCGCAGTTTCGTTATATTAAAATTCAGGTACTGAATAGAGATAAAGATAATAAAGTCTATACTGTAGTTTTTAAAAAAATATCTCAAGTAAAACACTAACATTTCAATACATCACAATTGATAAATTAAAGAATATCTTCAAAACAAGAACGGCACATTCATAGAGAGCTCACTTTATATAGTTTAATATTAGCTAAATAAGTTTAGAAAATACATTATTTAATCTAAAGTTTTCCAAAAGGTCAAAATTAAGAATGTAAATTACGTGCCAAATTCAATGGTCAAAATAGTGTGGACACGAGGAGGGACAAACTGACGGACATACTCAAAGCCATAAGCTCATCTTTGTCTATACAAAGTGAGCTAAAAATTTATTGTCTATTGAAAATCGCATTCTACATTTTTTGAACACTTTTTTTAAAAAAAGTTTATTTCAAACAATTCTTTGTAAATTTATTTTTTATCTCAATTTAGTTTCATATAATTATCAAATTTTTATACCATTTAGGTTTTGTTGGATAACAAATGAAGTAAATAATAAAAATGAATTCACGGAAGTTTTCACAACTCCAGATATCGTGCTTAAATATATAGTGATAAGAATCTCTAAATTTATCCCGTAAATTATTAGGTTCTGTTGGATTCCATTATTAAATGATAAATAGTCACAAACCGTCTCCAAGAAACACATGAGAAAAATATATAAAATAATTTGTATTACCACCATTCGTTTGTTCTTTAGTGGACCTAAAACAGATCAATACTTATTTTGTATTTTAAAATTTCAATTTTTATCTTGAATATAAAAATTACATAGCAGATATAAAATTCATAAGGTTTATTAAAGTAATGATTAAGGGAACAAATATAAAAATTAAAGAAAGAT
>JAQIXJ010000869.1:0-26321 GCA_034700185.1 Phthiracarus laevigatus | reverse complement strand
CAACTGTCGGTATCGACTCCTGTTTTAAAACAGGAGTCCAGTACCGCAGTGCCACTACTGCTTGTGCATACACTACAGTGATTTTCAATAGATTTTGGGTTAAAAGAAAAGTAGAAATTATCAGTTGACTTACACATATTTTTGAAGTTTTAGTATACATATACCTATAATTAATAGTGACAACAATCACATCTCCTTTAGTTGATAGTATTTCTCCGCCGTATATAAAATGACTAGAAGAGCCTTCAATAAATCCTCCGCCGTGTATCCAAAACATAACCGCTTTTAAATGATCAGTTGAAACATTTTCCATATTATTTGGTGAAAATACATTCAAATAGAGACAGTCTTCACTGAAGTTTGTATTTCAATATACGGCGTCATTATTTCCATCCACCGCTTGATTTGGTGATTGAACGCATGGATTTGGCCATTTAGTGGCATCAATTGAATCAGACTATTGTTCAATCTTAACAGGTTTTTTGCGAACGGAATTCGTAAGAAAGTGCTTAGTTGTTTGCCATAAATTATCTTTTGTTGTCCACTGATTCGTCCTGCGTTTAGTGTGATGTTCACCGTTTGTGTCACATCTCCATAAACCCAGTTGACTATTAGCAATAAATTAAATAAAACAAAAATATATTGACTCATTTGATACAATACTCTCATTAAAAAAAGTTTATTTTTGAAGCAATAAAAAGTGCATTTAATATAATAAAGTCTGACAGATTGCTTAAGACGGAAAAGCTTATTTATAGTGTAAAAAATAACAATTATAGTTATAAAGTTCAAGTGCTCTCATTAGATATTGAAAGATAAACTAGTTTTGGAATATTTCTTTTAAAATTGGATAGTTTTGAGCTATAATTTATTATAGTAAAATAGCTTATTTAAATAGGGAATAAATGAATGGATTTTCATTTATCTGTAAATAAATGTAATATTATAGTCAATTATTTTAGGAATTTGTTTCTAAAGGAAATGTAATAATTGTTTTAATAAACAATTATTTTGAAATAATGATTTATTAAATTGAAATTAGTTGGTATGCTTATATAATTTTATTCTTTGTCGAGATTTAGCTACAAGTATATTGTATGTGTGTGACTAAATGATTGTTAAAATAAATAAAATTTGTACAGTAAATCTAAAATTTCGTTGACTTCAATATTTTGTTAATTATTTTTTATGCATTAAAGTATAAACAAAACATGATCGATGAGGTTACTCAGAAAACAAAAAACTCATATAAATATACAGTACAAGTAATTGTTCAATTAATTATATATTTCTTTAACAAATAATCGCATTCAACTACTTTTAATTGATTTTTGAATTGTGTGACACTTGCTTAATTCTAAATAAGGCGCGATTACTACATCATTAACTGTGTAATACTGTGGCCAATCAATGTCATTTTGTGGCGAAGGATAGCTATATTTTGAGTATAGATATAAACGAATATATATAGTTAACCCTTCAATTTTACAAATTAAATGTAATGCTATTTTTAATGTAAAACTAACCAGTATTTAGCTAATTGTGCGAAAAACTGTATGTCTTGCAAAGATAACACCCTTTCTTCGTCCAATGATTGGTTGTATTTAAATGGTAAACCAAAAACAGGCCACAAATCATTTGATTGACACGCACCCATCCATTTACTACATCCTAGTTTTTCGGCACCAATCTTACTCTTAAAGTGATACTAAAATACTTTACTCTCATTTCTACTGTTATCAAATACAGATTTGGCGAATAATATTGACGGACATCCAACTAAATAATCCCCGATTGCGATGCCGATAGTTCTTCTTATAAGATCGTAATTTTGCGAATTTACTGCTATTTCGTTGAAATAAACTTTTGTCATATCTTCGCTATTTATAGCCACTTTAAGATAATTTTGTGAAACAATTGTCTTTAATTCTTGCGACGCCTCTGTTTGAGTTAGGTTTTGTGGTGATAACGAGTTATACTTTACTGAATCAAAACCGTATGCGAGAGTCAGTGACCCCTCATCTTCCATCGTACCGACTAAAAGATTAATGGATTTCTTATATGCACCTGTTCTAAACAGATTAATTGGTAAATTCGTGAATAATGTTCCATCCATTACAATGAATCGATCAGATAGTAGCGCTTGATTTGGTTCCATAACATTAGTGATGTTAATCAATGTATTGGCATCAATATTTCGCAAACAATCAATTATTTTGAGTGTAGAATCACTAAGATTACTGTTGCCTTCACATCCAATATGTTTTGCTCTATAAAGCCATTTAGATTTAGCTTCTGTTGAATAATCAAATAATTCTTCACTTAATAACGCACCAGACATCATAATTGCGTTTTGATATAAATTTCGTGTAATTGGAGATAAAATAAGAAGACTTACAGACCAACTGCCAGCACTTTCACCAAATATAGTTATTCTTTGTGGATCACCACCAAAATATCTAATATTGTCATTAACCCATTCAAGAGCTAATGCCTGATCCCATAGACCAACATTTCCTGGTGCGTCATCTGTACCAGAATAGAGAAATCCAAACACAGTTAACCTAAATATCAAAAATTCTAAATATATTATGAAAATTTAAAAAAATATAATGAATAATCTTAAGTGCAATATTTTCGATACATTACCTGTAGTTAATAGTGACGATCACTACATCTCCTTTAGTCGCCAATATATCCCCGCTGTAAAGATTTTCATTTCCAGACCCAAATACGAGTCCACCGCCGTGTATCCAAAACATTACTGGCTTTAATGTATCCGTTCCTAAAGTTTCGTGATTAGTTGGTGACCAAATATTTAAATATAAACAGTCTTCGCTAATGTTTTTATTCGAGAAAAATTGATCAGTCATTGGTATTTGCATGCATGGATTTGGCCAATGAATGGCATCGTATGATTCGAATTGCTGTTTAAATGGTAATGGTTTCTTAAACCTTAGTTCACCGATCGGTGGCTCTGCGAAAGGTATTCCTAAAAACACATTCACATCATTGCCGTCAACAGTCTTTTTTATGCCATTAATTTGTCCACTCATTATCTTTACGCTAACCGTTTGTTGCGCAAAACAATCGATGAAATTTAAAATTAATGTAATTAGCGTTATAAAGCAATTAAACATCATTTTTTTTGCTAAGTTGATCTTATAACTTTTTCACAATAAATTTCTTTTAATGATTATGATCAGTTGAATTTATTAAGTTTTAAAATATTTTAAATTTGGTATTAAAGAATATTTTAATACTTTGAATACTTTACGATACCCAAATCATTCTTTATGTATTTAATAAAATTGTATTTTTGTAGTTTGATGTCTTAATAAACTTTTAGCTTACACTTTCTTCGAGTCAATGAATCATCTGTGTAGTTTTAACTGCATTGACAGTTATAATTACAGATAACGTTGTTTTTTGGAATTTTAACCTTAGAATTTTAACACTATGGAACAGAAAAAAGGGAAAATTTTTTATCTTCATGTAAATCACTACAATTTTATTTTATCATCTTAATGACGAGAAATTGTTCTCTCGAAACAAATTCAACTTTAAATAAAAAAAACCATTGAACAACCAAAAATAGTATGAGAATATTTTCACTAAACTAAAAAGATTCAGCAAATTGATTGCGGATAATATTTATTAGACAATAATTATAAATGTACTGATTCACGATAAACTCTAATTAAGAATTATACTTACGAAGGTTAAATCTAAGATTGAAAGCAGAAGGCCATATTATATTAATAAATAGTTATGTTTGCAATGGAATTAGATATGAAATAATTTCTTACAATGAATTGAACTTAATGTGAAGTGAAAGTATTTTTAAATACGATATTTTCACGATTAGAAAGTTTTTACATGTATTAGGTACAAAACAAAATTATAATGGATTTTTCCAATTATTCAAAATGTATATTAAAATTAGTCAGAAAACTCATAAGGAATTATAAATGTTTTTAAAATGTCTAAAATGTTTAGAAGAATAATAATTTTATAATATTAAAAGATACCCCATTCCATACCCCATTCCGACACACTCTGGGACACCCTAGGCATTAGTTACTTTTTTATAGCTAAGGAATAAGCTACTGACTAGCAATTTTTGAACTTTTGTTGTATTAATTTTTTCTATTCTTGGTTGTAAAATAAGGTTGGACTCAAAATTTTAGCGAAAATAATAACACAAAAACATTTTGATTTTAAACGATACATAAAAACATAAAAATAAGTTCTGAATTATATATAGGGTTTTAAATAAATTCCTGTTACTAAATAGTAATCTAAAAATAAATGTATACAAGTTTATATTTTACTATGAAACGTGTCCCAACGTTTTCTGTTTAGCTTTGCCGGGCTCGGGCCTTAAGTTAAAAATCTGTATACCGCGTGGCTTTTGTACCAAAAATATAAAAAGTGGATCAAAACTGCAGGACTTAATCCAGGCTCAAGCTATGAACTTTTCACAATATATCTAATAGTTAACCCATTTAATAATTAGGGAGATGAAAATCGTTTGAAAAAGGGTACAAAAATGTTTATTAATCATTTAATAAAAGGCTTAAAATTGTTTGATAAATTTTTAATTGTTTTAAAACATTGTTATGAATAGTACTACCGTTTAGGATAATTTTATTCATTGTGTCGACGAGTTAACATCAAAACTTTTTTTAGCTCCCTTTTTTTAAAAAGGCGAGCTTATGGTTTTGACAATGTCTGTCTGTCCGTCTGTCAGCCCGTCCCGGAGACCGCAGTCTCATATTGACAAAAAGATTTAACTTATTTCTTATATTAATACAGGGCTTTGAGATCTTGAAAACTTTTTTATTTATCACAATTGTATGCATTAACCTTTGAAAAAGTGAGCTATCTATGAATGTGTCGTTCTTGTTATATATCTGTTATTAATCCTTTAATTATTTTAAAAGTGGACGGACAGACATTCCCAAATCGTAATCTATGCAATGTCAGATAAGCCATTTTTAATTATAAATTAGGATTAAACGTTATAAATGTTTTAAATGCTGGATGTTTACGTATAAATATTATAAACATTCAGATTCTATGAATTCTTAAAAAATGTTTAAGTTTTCTTTGACATTTTAGTGTTTTTTTTTTTGGTTAAATACCGAAACATTTATCGCAATTTAGCAGTCTTTTATTTACAGAAGTAAATTACTGTTTCAGTTGATAAACTAAAAAACCCCAAATATTTTCATTGAAAAACTGAGCATTCAAGCAAACTTTGAGAAAATAAAAGCGATGATAAAAGAGATAAAATATTTGTAGAGCGTGACTAAAAATCGCGGTCTCTTAAGAAAACAATAGAAAGTAATTCATTTTGCTCGTCAATCGAATCGCGTGCTCGTATTGCGACTGATGTTCAGCCAAAAATATTTATTATTTAAACTTCACAATTGGCGTCACATCCGTACAGATTAAAACAAAGTGTATTACAATACTTCGCTTCATGTCTTGCCAGTGGAATCAGTGAACAACGTTTTTTCCTTAATATTAATCTGATAACATTTTATTGACTATAATATAATAAATAATTGTAAGTAAATAATGTGCGTGTATGCGTGTGGTTGTAGTTTTATGTCAATTTAAATTTTATTATTTTTAATTCGACTGAAAGAGTTATGAAAGCCTTTTATGATTTAACATTAAACAGAAATCAGGATTCGTTTGATTTGCTATAATACAAAATTTTAATGATAGCGTGATTATATTGTTTAATTTTTAAAAAACTTAATTTTAATTATAGTCAAGTAATTATTATTAAATAATGGAAACAACCCGCGAAACCGAAACAAAGTTTATCCGCAAAGAAGTGGTAGATAAAAACATAGCAAAGAAGTTAACCAATGGTTACACATCGCGTTCGCTATACTATCACCGAAAAGCGAACAACACTAATGACTCGCTTTTGGATCTGAGAGCCAGAATAACTGCCACCGATTGCCGTTACTTAGCGAGAGAGCGTCTCGAGAACTCGCCCTCAAAGTATTGGTCGACGAGTTTCTGGACAAGTTATTGATAATCAATTTTTTTAATGTTTAATTTAAAATACATTATTACATGTTTCATATTAAAAACGATTGAAATTATTTTGCTAAATGAATAAAAACATATCATAAATGATAAAGAGCTTGCGCTTTAAAGTGTTTCGAAATTTTATATTGTTTGTTAGAAAGTGAAAGATAAAGATCAACGCTGTGTATTTTTCTGATGTGTTTAAACTTTTCGAAAAGTTTTATTAAATTTTTTTGGCTCTCTGTTTGATTTGTTAAGCGCTAAATATGTATCGTTTGCATTGATTGATTGATTGATTTTTTTTTGTTGAAATAAATGTACTTAATGTTTCTGTAAAGGAATTAATTTTTGAAAAATGTCCAAAATAAATATGAGTTTTTTTCATGAGTTGGCACTCTCAATGGCACAATATCTATCAAATGAATTATTGATTTCAATGAATTAGATAAAAAAAATTACATAGTTAAATATTCATTGAATTTTTTAGAAAAAATATTATTATACATTTTAAAGATGTATATAAACTGTCTATATACCTATATATTATTAATAATTATTCTTAATTTAAAGAATAAAATAGACAGCAGTTTTAAATTTGATATACAATCAAATTATTGAATATGTTTTTATTGTATTTTATTAAAATATATAATAAGCTCATAGAAGTAACTTTCACAGCAGCCAAGGACTGTTTTTAATTTATGCAACATTTATTAAATTTCACAGCATAATAGAAATATTTCTTATTGCACGTGTGTGTAAGTGAATAAAAATATGACACCTTTTACAAAATCTTTACGAATTTTTACATCGCTGTATAATTTCGCTTAAACCTAAGTATTTGTTTCAATGCCAATAAATCAGTTATTTATAAGAATATTGCGTCTTATTCGCAAAACCATTAGTGCTTATCTTTGCGTTAAAATAACATTTCAAACATTTTAAAAAACATTGAATTTTTAAAAGATAATGATCGCCGATTGCACTGAGTTGGGTAATACACTAAACCACAACCAAACGACATACTGGATTCGTGTGCCAAATAAACTATATTTGGGTACCATTTATGTCAGTGTGTTATAATCGGGACATTTCGCGCACTGATTTATAAATAAACATTTTTTTGCGTGCAACGAGTTTCGCTCGAGTGACAGTTTCGTTTGCGTCATGTCTTACGGTGTTTCGACGACTCTAAAACTTATTTTTGGATCATAAATGCGTTTTCTCTTTACTAGACTAAGAGTATATCGTTTGAACAAAGAAACATTACATTTAATACAGCAATATTAATGAAATAATAAAATTGAAAATTTCGAATAAACGTGATTTATTTTATGTTTGTGATTTTGCATATTAATCGATCGAATAATGGCGTCTAAAGACGTACTTTACAAAAAGACAGGTCGCGATTATTACGAATACGAAAAATATGTGCCCAAATATTCGGGCCGATGGTCTTATATCCAGCGTAAAGCAAAGCTGGACGAGTCGGACAATGTGAGCGACTTATTGACGCAATACAATCTAAAGCAAATCGAAAACTCCACCGAACGAAAGCTACGTTTACCGCAGGAACTGAAGCCACAGAGTCGTGTGGCGTTAGAACTGTTTGGGCCAGAGAAACCGGTTGTGGTCACTTCGAACGTATACCAGCATCAGTACGCGCCCTATTATTTCGATATGATGGGCAATATTCGGTTCCGCAGATAAACTAAAACATCTGTTTTTTATTTATTAAACATCTTTTTCTATTGTTTAACGATGTATTATTTAACGTTTATTTTGTTTAATGAAAATTTCGAACGCAATTGCTTTAATTAAATAATATTAATGATATACTCGGCTATAGTGTTACCGCCAATACTTAACTGTTCTAGAATTAAACTTATTATTTCGATTTATTTTTCGAGAACGCGCTTCGGATTGGATTTTAAGTGAATGCCCATAATGAATGCTTTGAACCCGATTAACAATTAATTATTGTGTTTAATAGACTTAAAATATAGTGAGAGTATTAAATGCATGGGCAAATGGTAATGGCTTATTTCGACCTCAATGGCAATGAACTTATTTCGATCTCAATTGAGCAATTATTGAACAGATTTTAAAAGTACACTGACAAAAAACGTTGTGAAAACATTGTTATACTTTTACTCGGCATTTTGAACTATACAGTTTAACGTGGACACCATTAAACTTACTGAGACCCGTCTCCGTGGTTGCGCACATACAATTGCATATTACATTTGATTAATAAGTACAAATTGAATTAATATAATTAATGTAAGATTTGATTGAAGAGAACTCTTGAATCAAGCATAACGGCTGTCATTTATCACGGCATACATGTCAATAAAAACATTACACTATAACCCAAACCACTACATGGATATCTTAAGTTAGAGTTAACAAAAATAGAAAGTTATAATATTTTTGTTGACACAATTAAGAACAGTTATAATATAGTAGAGGTATCGTATTTATTAATCAATTAAATAATTTATTGATATTTTTAATCAAAATAATTATATCTGTGGAAAAGTAAAAACACAAATAATACACATATCGTTAGAACATAAAGTGGTTCCTATGCTAAAATTAGTTGTGTGAAATGTATTTGACGCATTGTGAAATGTATTTGCATTAGACTAGTAAATCGTCAGAAGTTTCAGAACCAGACCCGACCCGAACCCGACATGCTTGTATCCGACCCGACCCGAAAATAAACAATAAAATATAAGGTAAAAAATTATTTTATTTTCTTTGTTAACATTAAAAATTTATGATTTAAATATATTCGTCAAAGTTAGATCTAATAAACAATATATTATCAACTTTTTCAGTTTTTAATAGAGTTCTAATATCAGTTAGAGTTAAATTAGCATAACTAAAATTTCTTTCAGAAGATAAATTTGTCGCCCGAATACATGAGTTATTTAGCAATTTTACTTACGTTAATTTTGGAAATTTTCTAAACTGTTATTCCAAAACCCTATTAAATTGTCATTTACTAAAATATCAGTAGAATTTAAAAAAATTTCAATTTCTTCTATATTTTAACCAGTTTTATTAGAATTTTTCGGGTTCGGATTTTGTTGTTTAAAGATTTCAAACCCGACCCGACCCTAACCCGACGAGTATGTATCAGACCCGACCCGAACCGACAATATTTATCGGATATCCGACCCAAACCCGACATTTCGGATATCCGTTTACTAGTCTAGACAGGATATGTGTGACCACTAAATCGGTCACCAATAAAACTCAATAAATACCGATAGTTGCATAATTTTCAAAAGCACTACTACATATACTCGTTCTACAATAAATATGATAATCAGTCATCAACAGGATATGTGTTACCACTAAATCGGACACCAAAATTTCCGTTATACCGATTATGTTTTTATTTTTTACCAACACATATACTAGCTCTACAACTTGAAAATCTGAGATGGACAGGATATACATGAATAAATCGTTAACTAAAACACTTGTGCATAGCGGATTTTTGTTAATATTTAAACAGGCGCACACAAATATTAGGTTTAAAGTAATATAGAGATTCGTTTAATCGAGTAAGCATGTTGAAAAATTGGGTTTAGAAAATCGTTAGACAAGTAATTGCAAAATAGTTTATTAATTGTTAAAAAAAATGATCAAATCGTTAGAAAAATCGTTATAAAAACTATTTCTTTGACTTCAAAAATTTTTAAAAAAGTGTATATCTTTCAAAATCAAAAAGAATTTAAGCGGAAATATTTCGAGTTTGGTGGCTTAAATCCTATCGAAAATTATTTTATAAATTTTTTTTCCATTGAAATACAGCAAAATAAGGCCACCCTTAAAACTAATCGGATTAAATCTACAATTATTCGGATGCTGCCGACAGTTTTAACCAAAATTAAAAAACTGAATTCGTTAGAAATTAATTAAATCGAAGGTTAATTTTCAATCCGTTAGAATCGTTAGTTAAAATCTACATTTTTAGAATTATTTAACTTAAAAAAAAAATTTAGTATAGTTACCTATATTTTTTAGAATGGTTTAAACAAATCGTTAAATAATAATTATCAAAATCATATTGATGACTGGTTTTTGACAAACCATATCGCCGAAAGGTTCTATACCAATTTTTGATGGTTTTTCGCATATTGTTTCAATTTAACCCAAAATTCCATTTGCTACATTCACATTTCCATCTTCAATATCTATTTTGTTTGTACCAAATTTAGAGCTGCTTAATTCAATACATATCTTGATGGTAATCCAAACTTTTTAGAACTCGAAACCGCCGAAATAGTTTTCAATCGGTGATTTTATACTTCTCCGCTTATTTTATACTTCTTCAGCTATATCTTCTACAATGCTTGTATTCGATATTCTGTCCAAAAGCTAAGTTGTTATAGTGATTTTCTTCTGCATTTGTTCAGACCTAGTGGCAATTTTTGGTGATTTTAACCCATTTGGAGTAATTTCTCGACTTCTGAATAAAGCATTGTCTTCAGGTGTACATATTTTCTTTGCTAAGTTGTTTAACGCTACTGCAAATAGTTGGACATCTTTCTTTCTCATTATATCCATCATTTCATATGCTGTGAAGAAATTCTATAATTTATTTAAGAAAAACGCAAAATTAACATAAAACATTTACCTGAAAAACGAATAGATCCATTACTGGTCGCAGTTAATAAAAGTCAACGAAACATAACTGAAATGCTTCCAATTGGTTTTTTGGTTCTAAGTATTCCCTTTAAACGAATGTCGATTTGTTCGAAAACGGCAATACCTACCATTGAGAATTCATCGACAAATAATATTTTCTAAAAGTTTAAAATAATTTGTATTACGAAGATCGCCTCCAAGCTTTTTCAATTCTACTTTGCATTAGGTAATAGGTAAGGAAATTGTCGGGTGCAAAGTCATGCCACCAATGTGGAAACTAGATTTTACGGTTGGTGCCCATAATAATTCTTTAACGCTATCTGGAATTGCACCACGATTTCAATTCAAATGACGAAAAATATATTAAAAGATCGCATTGATTATACATGATTTAACTCCTGCACTTTCAATAACAACGATATCTGTTGTAACATGTTTCAAGTCGGTAAGCAGATCTAAGCAGTATATTTGTTGTTTCAGATTTTTTTATTTCATGTTTTAAATAATCGAATTCAGGTTTGCATTTTGGTGTTAAGAATTTTTCAGATTTATTTTAAGCGAATTCATAATTTATTTCCTGATTTCACTTGTTCGCAGTTATTCTAATAAACAGAATTTTTGTGACTGATTTCTTCTGTTAATTCCAATTCTATTTCGTGAAATATTTATCAATCCATTATTATATTTTTGTGACCACCTCTTCATTAAATGATAATCGTAACCGAAATTGAATGATATTTAGTTTGAGTCACAACGTGTTAAATGAGTAAATGATAATTATCTTCAGACAATTATAGTATGCTACCCAAAAATAGTATATCAAAAACAAAGATATAAATCACTTAATCAATGACCAGTACTCATGAGTTGTTGACCAAATTTAAGACAAATTAGTTTCAATAATAATTTCAATACTATTAGTAATATAATTATTTTGAGTTAATGTTAACAGTTTCGAGTCTAAGCGATAAGTGAATATATTTCACTTTTAAGTAAGAAATGATAAGTATGGTTTTTTACATTACTAATATTACTAATATAAAATTATTTTACCAATAAAACATAACTAATAATAACATAAAAATATTAAGTATATGATTACTATGTAGAGGTGTGTACGTGTGACACATCATTCTCCTCGGTCATGAAGAATAACTCTACCGATGTTGAATAGTTCGAGTTGACTGAATTGTACATTAAACCTTTGATTGTTTTCCAAATTTGAAATTTCAAAGTTGACTGTTTTCGAAACATTTTGTAACTTTATAAAGACCATCAAACTTTGGAGTAAGTTTATGTTTACTGGGATGGTTATCATGAATCTTCTTTTTAACCTTATCTCCTAATTGTAATATTAGACTTGGATTCTTTGAATCGAACAATGCTTTGCATTTGGCTTTTGCTTTGTTACTGCGTTCAGTTGCTTGCTGTGTTCATATCGATTCAATTTGGTGAATTAGTTCCATAAAACAATTGATTTGGTGTAAGAGCTGTTGCAATATGAGTGATATTGTTGTAATTATCTACGACATTGATTAATAGTGTTGACCATTTATGCTTTAGATAATCTAGAGATGCCATTCGAATACCTTTAACAATTGTATCAATAACTTTATCATTAAGTCCATTTGTTTGGGGATGATAAGTGCTTGTGAAACTTTGTTTGATAGCGTATTCATCCAGAAAACGTTTTAATACTCTACTTTTAAAGTTAACACCATCTGTAAGTTTTCTCTTTTGTTGAGACTTTGCTAGAATTGGTTTAAGCATTTCAATTAATGCTTGTGTTGAACTGGTTAGCGTTGCTTTGGCCAAAACATGACGTGAGAGGTGATCAACTAATACTTGAATGTATTTTAACTTTGTAGCTTTAGCGGAAGTTCCCATAATAACAGTATCTATAGCCCATAACTCAAATGAATTATCAGGAGTTGATAACGGATTAAGTGGACCGTATGATGGCTGGATAGATGGCTTTTTTAATTGACAAGATTTACAAGTTCTAGTAATTGGTTTTATATCTGTGATCATGTTATTCCATGATCAATGACAAATTTGCTTAATTGAACGCTTAATACCTGCATGTCCTGATTTCTTATGCTTAAGAAACACGAATTCATTGATAAACTTTGTAGGAATGATTGATCGATAAGAATTTTTTAAACGCTTACAAATAATCAAAACTTTTATTAAAATTGTTTGAAAACTTTTAAATCTGTTTCCGTTTGCCATTGTTTAATAACATAGGACGATAATGATTCTGTTTTAAACTCAGATGCTATCAGTGTTGTTTCAACAGGTGCACGAGATATTGCATCGACATGTTCCATTCGTGATCCAGAACGATGAATCACTTTAAATGAATATTGTGACAATGTAATAGAACATCTATATAATAGACGATTGTTATTCTTCAGAACTCAAGTCATTCTTAAGAACTGTGTAACTGTTTTCTTGTTCTTTTTCCCAAAAGAATGGTATTTCTTTACGAATTAAGTAATATAGTGGAGCTGATTTCTCAGAAAAGTGTGAAATGATTTTTCATCGATGTAACTCTTCTTTGTTAGTTGGCTGAGGATAATCTAAGATCGCTTTGATCTTTGCTGGCTGTGCTTAGATTCGTATTATGTTGTTAACGAAATTGGTAGAATCATGATTAAAAGGAATGAACGGATTGTAATTTTTCCCTATACAGATTGACGATTGATGATTCGTAATCAAATATGATTTAACACTTGCTTTTGCCTTCTTTTGCTTAAACTAATGTTTGTTGGTTATTGCAACCTATCCAAACCAAATAAACATAAACCTTTCTAAACTTTATTTTTTCCACATTTTTTAAGATAAAATAAGACATTAATTATACAGAGAACAAACTGTTTTTTTATTTGAATAGTCAACAGTATGTTTTAATTTAAAACGAAATTCAATAAAACGCGCCAACAATACTGCCGGGATAATACAGTTCTCCCCAAAATTTAGACTAATTTGAAAAAATTTGAAAAAATTTAAAAATTTAAAAATTAAAAAGAACTGAATAAATAAAAATAAGACTAATATCGTACTAAAATCCTTTTATTACTATAAATAATGAAAAAATAAACAAATAATTAAAAATTGGAAAAAACCTTAAAATTAAAAAATGTCCACACAGAGACATCCAGACACGAATCCCATATCTAATAGCTCGACTTTTACAAAGTAAGCTAAAAATTTCAAAGAAGCCTTAGCCACAATGTTCAAAATATTGCCTTTTAAATCTGTCAAGTTTTTGTATAGCCTGAATGTTTTGAGAACTTCTGAGTGCAAATCAATAGATTATTTCTAACGATTTCAAAATTTATTTTTAACAATTATTAAATATTTTGCACATTTTTTCTAACGATTATCAAGATCTTAAAGATCAAATAGATATAGTTATAGTTATAATTTCACTAAATAACTGTTGTGAACATGCGCATTTGTGAGTATTATTTTCGGTGCTATTAATAATAAAAGGAATTAGTTTTAATTTGTTAACATTCATTGATCAAAGCCGTGCAAATCTAAATATGGGTGGCATAATTGATAACTAATATAATTTTTCATATCAGAGTTTTAAGTTGATATACAAACTATTAAGATTTCATTTGGAATAAAAAACTTATTTCAAATTTATAGCTAGGCTTTATAAGAATTTTAAGCTAGACAGATATTTCCATTTTTTATAAAGCTCATTTTTTATAAGTTATCAAACTAATTTTTAGCATAAAAGCTATAATTTTTTAGTTTAGCAACTTTTAGTGTCAATGAAATTTATAGTTAAAGTTCAAGTTAAAAGTTGTATGACAAAAGACAATTGAGATGAAAATAATTACAAAAGCGAAAGTGAAAGTAAGCAAAATTAAAACAATTATTAAAAACAAAAGTGACAGACACACGCTTAAGTGCCACAAGTTCAAAGACGTCAATCATCAATACGTCAATCATCAAACCATCAAAGCACCCAAAAGCCACTCTCATTTTCTTTCAAAGAATTGAGAGAGTAAAAAGCCATTATAAAATTATTTTTTTCCAGCAACTAATCGAGTAAAGCAAATAATTCTTTATAATAAAAATTAAAATTAAGTTTTTTAAAACTAAGAGTATTTTATAAGTTGAAATATATAATGAAATTTTCACAAGATTCTTTATCACTTACATTATCAGTGAAATATTATATTAAGTAATCATTTTAATACTTCTATTAATATCAATAAACTTGCTTGTTCTGGAATTAAACTATTAATAATGCTTATGAATTATCAGTTTTTATGAATTTTAACATGCATTTTTAATTCTCCTTATTAATGAGCTGTGACTTATTTAAAAAATCATCTTTAGATCTGTTCGCCTTATGCATTGTTACTCCTTATACTTTGTGGAAAGAAATCCGGTTATTAGAATTTTTCTTTTTTAGTGACTTAATTACTTGTAAGATTAAACAGTTTTTTATCTTTTTTATTCGCTTCTTATACTTTTATTCGCTTCAAATTTATATTTTTATTTAAACGATCTGATTTATTATTTTATTTTTCATACATAATAAAAGAGATAATTTATTTTACTCATTGAATATCTAAATTTTTTATTATAAAATTTAAATATTTTAATTTTTTCTATGATATTTATTAACACCAAGATTTGCATTTAAAGTTTATTGAGACATGTAGACATAAACAATAAATCGCGTGTACATCGAGTATATTTTGACTGCTCTAACACATATGGCATTAGCCAATGTACTTTGAGAGTATTATATTTCTAACATAATATGATTAAATCGCGTCCCATAAATTTATTAACAATAAAATATAGTGAATTAATTTTATCTAATATAACAATCTTTTACTTTATCAAATATATCATATAAACTCTGGAGACAATCTATCATTTTATTAAGTATTTCGAAACGTTCAATCTAAATCAGGCATTGAATTTTAAATAGAATATATTTAAAATATTGTGATAAAGCCAATGTATCATTATTTCGCGATCAAAAATGATCTATTTTTAATTTACAAAAACATTTCATTACATGACCTATTAAAAAATAATTTTCTCTTTCTTAAAAAAAACGTTAAAAACAAAATAAAAATAACAAAAATTTTTGTTATATAATAATTAACACATTATAGTTTGCAGTGTACAGATGCAGCTCAATATTAAATAGCAGCTGCGTTCATAATAATGCATCGAATCATATTCAATTGGGACAATATTTTTATTTCCATGGTTATAAGTAAAAAGTGGTTTAATTTTATTAAGGTTTGAAAAAGTTTAAATGTTGAATTGGAGCCCATTATTTAATTAGTTTCTATATGTAACCCAAGGGATGAGATAGCTAGATAGATGCGTTGCCCCTAGATATTTGGAAAAGTCGACACCTCCTCCCTTAAAAAATATTTATATTGAAAATCAGTTATTTTTCGTTTAAAAAAATTTAGCCCTAATACCAAAAAAATAATTGTCGTATAAATCCGATCAGTTTAGCAAGCCCTTAATAAATTATTATCTTTCACTAATAAAATTAATAAAATAGGACCTAATTACTGTCGATTCGCGAACTACGAGCTGTTTATTGCTTTAGAACTACAATTGCTGTGAAAACACAAACCTTAGTTTTGTATGAGCAGATGTATTTATCGCATATTACATAAATATATACGTTTACATTATAAAACATATTTTATACGTCCCAATAAAACTAAGCTTACTGTACAGTGCTTTCTTCAATAAAATTATGGTGAAAAGTCGCAAAATGTTCCTTCCAGCCAACACTACAACTATTTAAAACAACATTACAATAATATACCCAATTCCTATGAGTTTTTACTTTCTTGGCACTAATTAACACCAGAAATTGGTAACAAAATATATTAAAACTATAATTCCGATCGACTATAAAATGTGATTAAAATCTTTTAAAGCTGCGACCAAATGGATTAGTTTATAATGTAAGGAAATGTAATAAATAGGTATTTCATTAAAATACTGAAAAAGGGGTTAAACATACAAAATCGAATGCGTGAAGCACTGTACCAATAATATAATGAGTACCGCTATTATGCAATACGACTGTCATATAAGAACGAAAACTTATTTACTGGGAGATTTCTATTGCATTATATTTATATATATTATATATAACTCGATTAAATATTTGATAAATATGTGTATTGTGTAGTGGTATCGTCGCATCGTTAAACTTGTTGACTTTTTTGAGTGAAAAAAAGTAATAGTTTTATTATTTATTTTATTGCAATTAATAACAGTATGGATGAAAGTGTGTTTGTAAACAATTTCAAAAGTTTTCAACAACTTTGCGCTCACAGTATTAATAATGATGAAAATAATAGGACTAATCGATGTGAAAATACTATTAATAAAATAATTGATACCAATTGTAATATCGGTAAAACATTTATGCATTCTAGTCAGTTAAATACGAAATCATTGAAACGAATGAATTATCGAAAATATCGATCAGGATCTTCATCTGACTCTGCCATAACATTGTGAGTTTACATTGTGAACATACTTCAGGATTATGTTTCAATAATACTATTAAACTAAAAATGAAAATTAAAGTAAATAATTTAATTTTTACTTTAAATTAAATTTAAGAAAATTTCGATGTTATTACTTTAACTTAAACTTTTAATAACTTGTCAACTATTATTCTAAGTTAAACTATAACTAATTTTTTCACTAGAATATTATTGATTGACATAAGTAGGTGTCAAAGCAAATTTATATATCATATTATAAGGTAGATTAACGTTTTAAAAGGGAAAGTATGTTTAAAAATTTTTTCTTAAAGCAACGTGAAATAAACGTAAAGTTAAACTTTTAAACTAAAGATAAAATAAGTACTATAAAATACTACTTAAATAAAACCGGTGAGCAAAAAAAAGAAAAGTATAATAAAACTTGAATTTTGAACAGCGCTAAAGTCAAGTTTTATTACATAGTTTTGTTATTTTCTTATTTTGTTTAACATGCTTATCCAGCCACTTCATAATTATATAATTAATAACAACACAATATTGATAATTTAGTATTTTATCTCAAGGAATTAATTTATTTTAACTAATGATTTTATTTAAAAAGTTTTTAAAGCCCTTGAATAACAGTTATGAGTATTTTAAGTTTCTTTTCTTTCCTGTCTGCTTTTACTTTGACATTTCATTTTATAAATATTTTATAATATTTATCGTTGTAAGCATTAATTTTACGTATAAATTTTGGTAGCATATATGATTTTAATTTTTATTTTCTATAATTGTGAATGGGCATAATTTTTAAAACTTTACTGAATATTTTATTTGATTTGTATTTTTTTTTTGCTGACTCCGAAAGCAAATGAGATAAGTTATGGATTTAGCACTTTCCTCATACGTCATCTTTAAGCTAATTTTTTGAATTGAAAATTTCTTAATTATTGCAAAAGCTCACTACTTTTAGTATTGTTTCCAACTTGAATTTATAATTTAAGTATTAAATACTTCTAAATTTAATTATTTCTTTTATTATTTTAATTTTTAAAACATTTTACATTTACTGTTTATTAGTATTCGCTCTGCAATCATTCTACAATTTACATGCACTTTTTTTCTACCTCCCAACATAGAAAACAGTTATCCATAAATCCCCTTTGCTTCTATATCTCCATAAATCTATTTTGGTAATGATAGACAGAAAAACAGTTTTTGTTGATTTTAGATAAATAAAAATTATTTTCAATTACATTAATATAGTTTCCTTGGACGATTTTTTAGCTCACATTTTTTAAATTATGGATTTGACAATTTCTGTCTGTCTGTGCGTCCCGGTGTTCTTAGTTTTCTATAAATAAAGGGATTTTACTGATTTTCTTTATTAATAAATAGAATTGGGATCTTACTATCTTAAATTTAAACTAATTTATTTGTCAAATTTATCTACACCAAAAGTGAGCTATTTATTAATGTTCCGTTCTTGTTTCAATTAAAAATTACTACAGATTCTTTTGAGAACCTATCAAATTAATTTTGAAAATAAGAACAGTAGAGCCAGTTTATTACATTAAACTCATTTAGAAGTATTTAATTATTTTTGAATTTTTTAACACTTTTAGCGAAAATTCGTTTGAAAAAGAAGACAATGTTGTAAATACCGAACCATCTGACTTATTTGAAGATTTCAATATTGTTTTATTCGATTTTTCCTGCGTAGCGCTTCAAAGAAAAGTAATTATTATTTTTAAGCTCTAAAACTTTTGTGAATATTAAATTGACTTAATATAAAGTTTATTTTTACTAATATTTCAAACTGTTAAACTATTTTCTATAGTAATAAGTATAAAATTACTACAATCTTTTATTTATTTCTGGAACGAATGTTTCATTACAAATCTTAATGAAATTAACTGCTATGAATTTTCTAAATTTTTATAATCTCTTATTCACTTTTTTTGCGCAACGCTTAGATATCATTAAATTCTGCAATTTTTAAACGTTTTATGTCCACTACTAAACGATACTACAAACACTTTGACTCAGATTTATCAGAGGATAAATTCGGATTTTTTGTTAATAGCGTAGAGGGTGAATCGAAAGAGGAAAATACAACGCTATTATTCCTAGAATGGATTACAAGCGAATTGCTTAATTCGCGATCACTTAGGTATTGGTCCATCGGATGCAAGAGTATTAAGTGTTTGGTTCGCGAGTGCGGAATACCGAACGATTTAAGGCAGCAAATATGGCTCACTCTTATCCAAACGAAGCTCGACGAAAATATTAATGTGCGTGAATTATTTATTTATTTATTTGGTAGACAACTCATTAGGTTTTATAAGAAAAATATTTTCACCCGTTTCCCAGATTGAAGATATTCTGGATCAACTCAATCAAAATTGTTTGGAGAAAAAATACGATGATGTGTTGAATCAAATCGATTTAGATGTTTCGCGTACATTTCCAAATCATGTGATGTTTTCCGGTTGTAATAATGAAGGAGTAAGAAATTTATAAAAATATACATACATTTATAATTGAAAATCTAGGCATAATCTAAGCCTACAGTGTAGGATCTAGAGTTTTAGGTTAGTATTACTCATAGAATGTAGTCTTTGGCTTTAATAAATTTTCTAGCCTTAGTTCGGCCTAACCCCAGGTACAGACAATTAAAACTTGCGTAGAGAACTAAATGTTTCTAGACAGTTATTCAGAAAACTATTCACTGTTGTTATAGTTTTTTATAATAAGATATCAATATTTAGCCTTAATAGAGCCTCTTTGACGGTTAGGCTCCCTAAAATAAGGTCTATTATGTGTGCTTAAACACTTGAAAACAACATAAGCTTAGTCGTAAACCTAGATAAAATATAAACTTAGGCTCAGTCTACAGTCTCAATTTAAGTTTATTCCGATTTATCATACATTAGAAAAACCATATAATGTCTTTCGCAACAGTTGTGTTTGTTAAATTTATGGTCTTTTTAATCATTATATACCGTATCTACTATTACTAATAGAATTTTATAAAAATAATTTTATATAAATATTTCAATTATGTACTAACACTAAAAATTAATTATTAATTCAAAGGTTTACATAAAGTTATATATTAGTAATATCTTTTATTCTCAAATTATAATGGTTTTTTATAAGGAATTACCAATAACAACAACACAATTGTAGCTCTAATTTTATAATAAAATTTATTTCTCCATTCACTAGCTTACAAAGTTAAGACGTCTGCTTATCGGTTACTGTGTTTACGTGAATCCACATATCGGTTACTGTCAAGGCATGAATTTTATCGCCGCTTTTCTACTCATTGTTTTCGAAGGAAACGAAAATCATTCCTTGATGTAATTTAATTTATATTTAATTAAAAATTATTACTTTGCCCGTTTCAGGGAATTAGGGGAACACTTTCCTTGCTTATTTTTTTTAACTCATATTTTAATTAAATCGCCCAAATAGAAATTGTTTTTAGAATAAAAATTTTTATTTAAATTTATTGCGATAATTGGCTTTCTGTGCTTCCAATAACAATTTATAAAATCAAGAATTATTATTTTAAAATCTATTTTATTATAGGGGTCTAATTTGCATTATTAATCATTACTTTCCACCACAATATTATGACCAGCATTTGACTGGTAAGTAATATGTATAATACCATCGCATTCATATGAAAAGTATTAAAACTTTTTTGAAATATTTTTGCAAAACAAAGGAGCGCGTGCCGATCAAATGCTTTTGAAGGATTTAATTTCAACAAATATGGATAAAAACGTTTTCACAAATAACGTGATCGACGAAATTACGTGTTCATTGACATTAAATTGGTTTCTATCATTATATCACTCTTCACTTCCATGGCAGGTATGTTTATAATTTGAATACTAATACAGTTTAATGATTCCATAACATGGTTGGTGGATATAGTCAGCTCTTTTATGCACCGAAAAAATGACGTATCCTTGTGTAGTGAGTTAACCCTATTCCAAATGCATATCAATCCCAGAACTGACAGTTTGAAATGTTACGGATAAATTGTATGTGTTTTAGTTGAATATGTTTGAAAGAAAACTCATTGTTTACACGGAATTCTTTGTCTGAGTTTCAAAACTGATGAGTCCGCATATAATAAGTTAATTCTTATTTTGTAAGTTGTGTATAATATAAAACATTAAATAACAACTGCCAGTGTCGGTAACCGCACGTGTGATCATTATGTAACCTTAAGATGTCACTAGTACTTTGGTTATAATATTTATTATAAAAAACATGTTATTTCTGTTCAATAATATTACTATAAGATACCACTCTTAGTATCTTTTATTTTGGCGTTGCATTCAGATTTTATTGTTTTGACAAGAGATGCACAACGCTCGAGCGGATGGCGCTCGGTGTTGAGCATGAGCGGCGAGCGTAAGACTCACCGAGTGCTGAGCGTTGGGGGTCGAGCGAGAGCGCCGAGCGTATCTTTAAAATATATTTAAAGATTTTTTCCCCTTAACTTAAATAAAAATTTATATTACAACATAGATTATTAATTGTAGTTCAAAATTGATTGAATAAACATATTCGAAAATTTATAAAAATGTTTTTATAATTCTGAATTTTTTTCTTTTTAAGGTATTCATGAAAATTACATTTTTTGTAAAAATTTCACAGATATTGACGCTCGGATGACGCTCAGCCCTCGATCGTGTCATGAAAGTGAGCGTCGATCGTACTAATTTTACCGAGCGTTAGGGCGAGCGTTGAATGTTATTTTTTTTTGCCGAGCGCGAGCATGAGCGCCGAGCGCGTGCATCACTGGTTTTGATATATATTTCTTATTTCTCACAAAATAATTATTAAAATTTTTTATTATTAATGAAAAAACTTTTAAATATTTCGATACTAAAATAACAGAATATCACAATTTCCATCAATACAACTTAACGGTTTATACAATTTGATTATAAACGTTTTCAAACAGATTCGTCTGTACGTAATGGACTGTTTTTGGTTGGAAGGCGTAAAAGTATTATTTCGCTTCAGTTTGGCGCTCATCAAAATGGCGATCAACGGCAACCCTACGAATCCACAACAACCAGAGTTTTGTTGCGGAGAATTACTGAACGCGATTCGTGACACTGCAAAAAATTGTTACGATATGTTTGAATTGCAACAAATCGCGTTCAACGAAATCAAATTACCAAAAAGAAAATACATGGCAGCGCGACGATCATTCTATGTCAAACAAATAGATTTGATGAATAAAAATCGGGCATCAAATTTCACTGTTTCGCAAGAAACCACTTCGCAGTGGATTCGGCGGAAGAGTAACGAAATCTTAGGCTTTCAAACCGGAAAGTTTATTAACTGGAAAATTGTTTCCAGCGATGATCGCACGAAGTGCGTGGTTTGTCGAACGCAGAAAAATATCTGCGAATTTACCACATTTAGTTTAACGGATTCCAGCCAACTGGACAGTTGTTCGTGGTTTATGAGGAACGTATCGTTGGTTGGAATATCGAATTGCGCCCAAAATATTATATGCACACACTTTTCATCGAAAAATCTACTGAAAACTAAGCACGGCTTACATTTCGATATAATAGGCGTTTCGGTCAACATATGCGAAACATTCTATTTGGAACGCTTCGATATGGTTTTAATCCTATGTTTTAATGGCAGTATATTGAAGTACTGCCTCACCAGCAAACATATCGATAAGTCTATGATAGCGAACGATAAAATGGCGGATATTATTTCTGCAAAACTTGATAAATTATTGTCGCAAGTATGGGTGGACACTGTTTGTAAAACCACTCATTTGCACCAATTTTTCTGTTTCGACGTAAACAGTTTGGACGTGTTTACGATTATCAAAACCGATTGTTTAAATATCTATCAATTCGGCATTTTCTATAAACATACGAATCAGGAATACAATATCAATCCGATTATAGTTGTAAAAACGAATCCATGTAATGGTAAACTTGTGAAAACGATAAGCGTTTTGTCAGATAATGAATCCAATGAAAGGATATATGACTCCGACGAAGAACTGTATCATTTGGATTGTTTTCGTTTGAACTCGGAATGCGATCAATTGAGTACAGGTACGGTTTTATTGGATAATATAATCGTGGCGATTGTTAAAAGTCAGTCATCCATCGCTATTGAATATAAATACAAAAATATTTGGCGCAAAAAACCACTTTTAATTGAACAATTTAACGATATTTCGGACATTATAGCGATTAAAACTATGGCAATAAAAGAAGTAAATTCCGAATTGATTATTTCATTAGCTGTTTGTACATCAGAGAACAACTCGTTAATTAATATGAATTTGTTAATCGATTGATTGTATAACATTGTAATAATCATTATACCATGAATGTAAACATATAACTTAAACAAGATTAAAAGTAATCAGTTTTCTAATATCTTATTTTTGCCAATAACGCAAATCTAGAATTGTTTGTAAATAATAATAATAAGGGGATGTTTAGAATATGGTGGAAATTATTTAACGATAACGCTTCATTTTATTTTATTTTTTAAAATTTTCTATTTAAATTTAATTAAAAAATGTAATACTGCTTTATAATTATAATTAATTCACATCAAAATAGAGTTTTATGCTTATCATTTTACTTTTACGAAAACATTGGTTAAAATGATTTTTTCATTAATACAATACGAACAATTAGATTAACAGCGTAGTGGTTGTTTTGATCGAGAAAATTGTTTAAAAAATCAAATGTTTTTAGCGAGTTTCTCTGACAAAAGGCAATCTTGTTGATTTTACTCTAAATCATGGGTTAGATATCTATGTTATCATATAGTTGTTTGCATTGGTACTTATTCAATAAGTTCGATTAGAAATTAGTTTTGAATAAATCTGATCTTCACGGTTCTAAACGTTTTGCTATGTTATTTCTGTTGTCAGAATTTAACCATAAACCAAAAATATTTAATTTTTCAATTCCATTACCATCGCTGTACATTTATCTGATCTAATCTATAATTATTCTAGCTTTCCACGGTAATGGATTGAAATTCTACATTAATACCTCACATTTATTACAGAAAAATCACTTCACCATAATCAACAATAAAACTTTTGGGTTTAGTACATTAAAGTAAACTTTTTTTTGTATTGTTTAAAATAAACAAAAGCTAATTTGATATATTTTTTGAATAATATAAAAAACAGACTTCATTTTTCAGACTCTTCCATATAAATTTCACAAACAATTAAAAAAAACTATAACAGATAAGAGAACACAATTTCCTGATCAAATGGATAAACGTTTATTTTTAAGATCAAATTATGAATGTGCATATTAAACATAAATTAGATTATACTTTATAGTGTTATTTCATTTGAATCGTGCCTTATCATATCTAACAGGATTTTTATTTTTTCCCGTGAGTCTCGGGCCGACAAGGCCTAAACCAACCGTTTCTATAATTTTTTAACGATTATCTAGTCTAATGAAAATATTTGAATCGTAGTTAGCGTTTCATTATAGTTTTGAATACTTTCAAAGAGTCTCTAATTTTGGTATCCGAAAAATGTTTATTTTGATAATAATAGTTTCATAGTATTAATATTTTTATAGTGAACAAACAAATTGATGAAATTATTGGTAGACAACAAGTCTTTAATGGCATACATATATGCAAGAATTAAATTATATTATTTTCAAAAACGTTTTTGTAAACATCTAAATAAGTGATGGTTAAATAAGTTTATTAACATTTAAATAATTAAAAAAATTTTAAAAAATAGAATTTTGTTCTAACGATCTATGACTTTAAAGCACATTAGAAATCACTTCATTAAAAATCGTTACCATAGAGATAATAACTCTTCAGTTTTAGCGCAAATATTACGTAACATTTATTGTTTTGTATTGTTTTTGTGCAAAATGTTGGCAGACCTTAAGATTAGAGGGATCGTCCGATAGTAATTATTTTTTTATATTTGGTTTCCCTGAGCTATATGTAGCTCAGATATGGTCACCAAATGCCTAGCATTTAAGGGGTTTGGCCTCAAAATCGAATTTTCGATTTAAAGGTTTATTCCGATTTTTGGGTGGACACCGATCTCCTCCCACACATGTGGGGTATCATTCAATAGGTATTGACGATACCTATCTATTGACATAACTCACACCCCTCCAACTCCCTCCCGTTCCGAGAAAAAATATAATGTAATAAGTTCATAATAAACTAAATAAAAGTAAGAATTTGCAATTTACAGATGCCGGTTGGTATTAAAGAAGATGGAGTGGGCTTGACTTGAATCCTATGACAAGGTCAAACATAAAATTAGATGATTTTTTGATTTTTTTATCTGACTTTTTAGGCAGATATATGGATCAGTGTCTGTCTGTCTGTCTGTCTGTCTGTCTGTCTGTCTGTCTGTCGGTCCGTCCGTCCGTCCGTCCGATACAAAGTCAGATATTATGACTGTATCGATAATTTAATAATTTTTTATTTTTAAGTTAAACTCATTTTTAGAAAAATCCAAAAAAAAATTATAAAACAAGATCGATACAGTCATAATATCTGACTTGGAAAAGTTAATTCCAGTTATTATAAGGTCGCTCGCTCTCTCCGTTTGTTCGTTCCCATTAGTTTATATTATTTTTCATAAAATTGAATTTTTACATATAATTTCAGATTTTTACATAAAATAAACCAATAATCAATTCTTTTTTTAAAATTAAAGTCTTAATTTTGTGTCTTTTTTGGCCATTTTAACATAAAAATCTATTTATTAGAACAAGAAATCGGTTAAATTTTCTTTATTAGAATAAGATTTTGTTTAAAATCCCTTAATTAGAGTAAGTTGTTGATTAAAATCCCTTAAATAGATTAAGAAATTTCTAAAATCCCTTTATCAGAATAAGTAAATGTTAAAATCCCTTTATTATAGTAAAGATCAAAATCACTTTATAAGAAAAAGAGTGAGGACGGATGGACGGACGGACAGACAGACAGACTGACAGACTGACAGACTGACAGACTGACAGACTGACAGACTGACAGACTGACAGACTGACAGACTGACAG
>JAQIXJ010000868.1:0-26323 GCA_034700185.1 Phthiracarus laevigatus | reverse complement strand
ACTGGTTCGTATATACATGAGTCGGGTTCGAAAACTGGTTCCCATAGTGGATCGAAAACTGGTTCGAAATCTGGTTCGAGGAGTGGTTCTAAGACAGGATCGAAAATGTCAAGTCGAACGAGCAATACTGAACAATCGCCAACATTCAGTTCGTATTCTGGTTCAAAGACTGGTTCAAGTTTAGAATCTAAATCCGGACATTCAAAGTCATCATCCGGTGGATCTAAAATATCATCTAAAACTGGTTCTGGGTTTGGTTCAAAAAGTGGATCTATAACTGGTTCGAAAACCGGGTCAAAGACTGGCTCAAAAACCGGATCTAAAATGGGTTCTTCAAAAACTGGATCAAAATCTGGATCAAAAACAGGTTCAAAATCAGGACCATCGAGTGGATTTCCATCAATGGATAGTCCTTCTCCAATGCCATCGCCGCCTCCCGGTTCTAAACCTGGTTCTAAGTCTGGTTCTAAAACAGGTTCAAAGACTGGATCAAAGACTGGGTCAAAAACTGGTTCAAAGACTGGATCAAAGACTGGATCAAAGACTGGGTCAAAGACTGGGTCAAAAACTGGTTCAAAGACTGGATCAAAAACTGGATCAAAAACAGGATCAAAAACAGGATCATCGTCGATGATGGATAGTCCATCGTCTCCACAAAGTTTCCCACCACCAGAAAGTTCTCCTTCTCCATCCCCATCTGGATCTAAAACAGGCTCTTCGTCATCAAAACCAGGTTCAAAATCTGGTTCAAAACCAGGATCGATGACTGGTTCAAAACATGGATCGAAGCACTCTTCAAAATCAGGTTGAAGTAAGGGCTCAAAGACCAGTTTCAAAACAAGTTCATCTTCTCAATACTATTTAAAGTATTATTTTGTGATAATAAGATAATCAAAACTCCCTAATTTAATAACGAATATAAATAAGTATCTCATTATTTTTATAATTTTATACTTTATTTTTTTATTGACTAAATTTATAAAAAGTCATAAAATTGAAAAATTTTAACAATTTTTACCAAAAAAATTACATATTGGGATTAAAATGTATAAACAGTTGATTTGTACACTAGAAAATTAATACTTATGAATGGGAAATATCAAGGCAACCCTAAACTACGGTCAAAAATTTAAATTAAACAAAACGTACTTATTTTTATTTAAAATAAACAGAACCGTAATTATTTATAGTTATAGAGTGGTTATACTTTAACTACAATAAATTCATTTTAATTTTACAGGTCGAAATTATAACCTTTTATTACGCATAAAACTAAAATGTTTTTGTAGACGATATAAATCAACCATTTTCGCCAAAAATCTTTAAAATCGCATTTCTATTCACCGCGAACCTTGTCTTAGATTAGCTTACGAACCGTTAATATTTATTTTGCAAAACTAATAATAAGTTTAAAAATTTAAACAAAATCGATGTTATTTTTTTAGCAAATAATATAAATTAATTAGTTAATATGAAGTATAATGACTTAACAAACGATATCTATCTATTTTAGATTTAAGAGTTCGATTTCGAAAACATTTGCATAGATCCGCGTTGAACCCAAGATAAACCGGTGGCCGAAGGGTGTGTCGGATCTCCGGATTGCATTTCTTCGATAATATTAACGCCCGATAGTAATTTCGACCGCAATTCCTTATGCGTGTCGTCATTCCATGGCCCGAAAACAATTGAGTTCGGGTCTACTTTACTGGCGTCATTCAGTTTCTCGTTACAGTCAGCGATCGATTTCGACACTTTCAACTGAAATGCCTCAAAATCCTCTTTATATAGCTTTGTCGCGTTCACGTTGAATGAAGAGTTGAATGACGACGAAAATAGTAAATTTTCATCACAAAAACTATTGATATCGAATGCCTGAAACGTTTGCTTTGCGTACAAAATAATTTGCCAAATTTGGTTCGAAGAACTCTTCCAGTTTTCGAATGCCTTCGAAGTATTTAGTTCCCCATTCAATGGATTTATTAATGGGTGAAACGGTATTGGATCGAAGTAAATCTTCTATCGGTATAATATTGTAACAAAAATAGCGTTATTACTAAATTAGCAAATATCGGTACAGATTATCATTTAATTTGCTTTAGACTTACAGGACAATCACAATCAGGATATGAAGAAGGAATCATTATAGTAAATCTGGCGATTAATCCACGATATAAGCCATTATGGATGAACATAACGCCAAACCACCCTTTAAATCAATAATAACATATACGGAATTAGTTTAATATTTATTTAAATAAAAGCTTTATTTGTTTATCATAAGTTTAATTTTCTAAACATTCATTTAAGAGAGTAATAACATTTTGGTAGTAATCAAAGATTTGAAATTTTTGTATCGTTATTTTACTGATCGATCAATGGTTTTAAAACACATAAATTAGTGGTTATAATTGCATTTAAACATTTAATAGTACATTAATGAACAGTAGTTAATTAACATTACAGTGAATTCTTAAATCTTACTAAATTGGGACGAACTCGATGGCACGATATAGATATGCGACATATTTTGCTGCTGAAATAATACGCTAATAATTAAATATAAACAAAACGATTAAATTATTATATTGAAATGGAAATGAAAACATTATCAATAATCGAAATGATTCATACAATTCTCGCATTAACTGGTATTCCGTGAAAATAGGCGAACATTGCTGCAAGAATTGCATCCGTTTGTTGTCTCGATTATCATTGAGAGATGAACTAATTGTTGGATCCATTATCTAATTATTGTTTACAAAATAAAAGTATCATAAATAAGGAAACAGTTAATGAGTAACTTTATTATAATGTTTTGATTGCTATCATATGACCAAAAGCTGTTGCATAATAATGCGTTTATATGTGTTTATGTATGACAATAACTGAACGCAATAATAGCTGGATATACGTATAGATAACATTGTTTAGCCATTGATAAGGCTATATGTGAGCGTTGTTTATCGGTATGAAACACTACATTTGAACGAATGGCCACTTATTTTTTTACTAATTCATAAGATATTTGTTAACTAAATAAATGTTTCCATGTATTATCGATAATGGTTTTAAAGCGATTGCAAATTGATATTAACTGATTTCGCCACACGTTTCGTTCCACTGTTATAATATCGGAAAATTCAATTAATATTTGAATTTAATTACAATTGCCGTAAGATTTGTTTTTCGTATTTTTATGATTTGTTAAATATTGTGATATTTATTTATTCCGATATTATCGATTTCTATATTAACTAATAAATGACTACTTTTTTGTATAAAACGCGAAAAATAGCAAAATAAAACCAAAAATAGATAATGAAATAACCAAATGGTGATATTATTAACGGTTTTTTATTTGCGACATTGAATTGATTCAATCGCTCGATAAATTGAAAATAATTAAATAATTACCATTTCAATCACGATAATCATTTAAATTAAAACAGACAAAATTAACTGCTAAATCATATTTTTGTTTCGATATTCGCGCATATTTATAAAATACAGTGTAATACTATAATACTCGATATTAAGAGTCGAAATTTAAAATAGATTTAAGCGAATTTTAATTTAAGCATTCCGTGATTTTTAATGGTTTGATATATCAGTTGAATTATATTTTTTAAAAAATCATATAATAATTGTTGTTCCGTTTTCCGATGCTGATTGCATTTTTGTAAATAATTATATTAATTAAAAAAAGTTATTTCAATTAGACGTGAGAATTTCAAGAGTTAATGTGAGAAGTAATTAAAAACTAGTTTTTGATTTTAAAAGTATTTAAAAAGTGGATCGCAACTCATGAAATCACACGTTTAACTGACCATAGATAGAGTTTATCCTGCTTTCAATGCAGAAATAAGTTTTATCGTATTTGTTTATAAAACCGTATTAAGCGAATAAAATTTAATAGAGAATTATAATGTTGATTTAGTTGTAGCATCGGTTGTATGATTATTTGTACAAATGGAAACGCAACGCATTACATCCGAATGCGCGATATGTCTTCAGCGATGCGTACATCCCGTTCGCCTTCCATGCGATCACGTATTTTGCTATTTATGCGTGAAAGGAGCCGCGAATCAGTCAAAACGGTGTGCGATGTGTCGCCGAGAGATCCCAGAAACGTATTTCGATTGTCCGCAACTTATCAGTGATATTAACGAAAAAGATATATCCGTTTATGATAACGAATTTCAGTGGTTTTACGAAGGAAGAAATGGATGGTGGATTTATGATTGCAGAACCAGCGATGACATCGAAAACGCGTTTAAAAACAATCAAAATAAATGCGAACTATTAATCGCTGGCTTTCTCTATGTAATCGATTTTTCGCGTATGATTCAGTACAGACGAAACGAACCGACAAGAGTCCGACGAATTAAACGCGACCGACCGACTCATAGTGGCATTAAAGGTGTGGCGGGTTTGAAGGCCGCGGGTTTGACCGCACTCACCACTGTTTCCCAGCAACAGTTATCCCAAACTGGTAACGCTGTTACGTCGCCCGAAAATGTTGGAACGCATTCGCAAAGAGACGAACAATTGCGAACCGCCGCCACTTCCGACCAAAATAGTTCGCCCAACGCAGCGAATAATCAAATTACTCAAACATTTGAGACCAGTTTGGAAAACAACAGCTATTCAAACGAAGCATTTGAGTTGAATGATGAGAATGTTTCGAATTCAACCCATTCTTCTCGAAGCGATCCGAATTTCGACAATAGTATTAATGAATTGGAACATCTTATTGCTAGTAATTTGAATATGAGTGAAACGCGTCAAACATATCTATAATCTATGGTTATATTACAGTATTTAAGGTATTTTAATAATATCTATATTTTCATATCGATTAGATTGTCGTACTTGCGAAGTCGAAAGCATTAGCATTAGAGATGTTTCTATACGGTAATTGATTAGTTTTTTATAAGAAAATCTTAAGTGCTATTTCAGAATCTTATCTTAATTTCGTTTTACCGCAATAGCATAATAAAATTTTAACAAATCTTATTCGATAGCCTAATTAATAATACGCTCGCTTTTTTTATATCTACGAGATTTATCTTTTAATACTCGTCTGTTTTATTAGTGTAATTGTGATACAGTATGATATATCGTATATAAGTATAAGTTTTTCTGAGTGATAGGTATCGCATGTGATTTTATAACATAAAAAATATGTAATGCAGACAACTGTACTGTAATTCAAACATACAGTAAACTTAAATCCTCATTAGTTCTTTGATCACAATTATCCATATTAGTTAAGTTGATTGTTGTTAACATTTTACAAATCTTTATTTCGAAATACAAAGCGAATATTTTTAATTCACAAAAGCACACAATTGTTTCTTATATTAATTTATTTGAAATATAGTTCCTTTAAACTGATTTATTTACACAAAAATGGACAAACATTTATACATTTTAAGTTATATAATTTTTTTGTTTATTAATTAATTAACAAAGATATTAGATTTTTTAAAAATTATAATAAATTATCGTTTCGTACACTAGAATGTCGCGTAGTTTTTCTTAACGGTTCATAATTGACTAATCGTCTGCCAACTAAATATTTGTCGTTTTTTATATGTTCATAGAGTCTGCAAAATTTATGAATTTGCCAGTGAATCAAATATAAAATACCTGCAGCTAAAAGTAGGAATGGATGTACGCGTCGATTCAGAATGTTTTGCGTCTCGAAAGAAACGTTAAATAAAGGCAATATGCTGTTAACGGCAACATAAGGAAGCGCTAATATAATTCCAAGCGTTAGCACAACAGGCATCGCTAATCGTACTAATATTAACTTTAGATTGATATTCATAAGACCGCCGTGATATATCTATTAATATAACATACACATTCAAATCAGTATTAAATTCGGTCATTTTTCTATCAACAATTCTTACCTCTTCAAGCACTTCCCTTAATCTCCATTCACCCATCATAGCGATTCCACAAATCACTTTTGTGTGTAAAACTCCAAACGCCCAGTCTTGCCAAAGATAGAATATTGGAGTTTGATTGAGTGGAACACGAAGTGGTATTATAATGACCACATCAAATAATAATCCAATAAGAAGTGGTATTAATCCTAACAAAACAATCGCTGATAATAAGGCTTTGCATGTAATAATAATCCATTCTCTAATTTTTAACATAATGGCGCCCCAACCCCGTGGTAACCACGAAGCGAGCAAAGTTGTCAGTCTTGTGGTTAAAAGTCCAACATATAAACCACAAGCAGCTGTATTTAATTCATGAACTTTCACATTACCCATCCATAATCCAATAATTCTTCGGCCAACAACAACGGGGACAGTGAGCACAAATAAACCGCCCATTAATAAAGACACTGAAGTCAATACAAGTAAAAGAACTATTTTGAGGGAAAAAAGTTTCGGACGCTTATACGTAAAATGTCCCAATTCATTACGTTGCTGTAAGTGTCCATTAACTTGAATATCAGCTATATGTTGATCGTCAACTTGTTCCACATCTCCTAATAGATATGATCTAATATCCAATATGAATGATACAACGATACACCAGCCGCGAACCAACATTTTAAGCCATTGTCGAAGGTGTCCGTGATCTAAGAGTGCTGGCAATACCAGTTGAAGTAATAGGAATTCCAACGATAATTCACTGACAGGAGATTCACTGAAAATGTGAAAAATTCAATACGTTTAACGAATACTTGGACTAACGCTTACTTTGTTAACACAACGTTGTATGGAAGAAAATCTGGAACTAGTTTTTGTATAATGCATACCGGAAACCATATCATTAATAATACAGTTGTGCCGAATATGATCAAAGACGCTAAAAATCGTCTGATGTGTCCAATAATAGGCAAATGAATCATTTCTTGAATTGGATTGAAATCAGGGTCATTGAGATTTTGCAAAAACCATAAAACTCCCGGTCGTAATACTTCTCTGAGCAGTAAAATAAATGAGGCGAAATAAAATACGTAAACCATACCAACGAGCCAATGAATGAACATCGATGTTCCGGGAGCTAAACGAAAACTGTTGTCGCGATCCTGGAGAGTGGCGTCGAGCATAGGCAGCGAGCATATGTCGAGCCACCAGCCGCACACTAATGGAAACACTCCGATCTCGAACACTGATAATAGTGACACTTTCACCACCACATAACACAATCCTAATAACCGTTCTGTGCGTCGGAAACGCGTTAAAGAAGCGCATGTGTGAAGTATGACTAATATGAGCCCAACCACTAAATATCCGCATAACGTTGTCATTAATCCCTCGAAATGCGTGAATGATATATATGATTCGATATTTAGTTTAGAAACAACAAAGCTTCCGATATGATATGGACAGAATGCGAATACAACTATAAATAATGTATTGAGTGATATCACCCAAAACACGTGTTCCAAAAATACGAGAGAACCGTCTAAACCTAAAATCTAGTAATAATTAATTAAATAAATAAATTTAATATTTATGGCGTCAACTCAAAAAAAACTTAATTGCTAACCCTTTCCCACGTTAGTTCTTCAGCAGCTCTGTCCCATTCAACGGCTGGATTCCAATCTTGAGCAGCAGCTGCCCCTTCATTGGGTACATTTGCTCCGCCATTAACCGCATTATTTTCGGCAACATTTGCGTCATTAGCCGCGTTTTCATTTCCCTCTTCATTAACCCTATCATCTAAAGCTTCATTTTCTTCCTCATCTCCAATACCTTCGTCGTTGTTATTGTCATTGTTGTCGTTGTCATTGGCGTCATTACCGTCAGCGGCGACGTGTCGCGCGTCTTGAATTTGAGCCACAATATTCTGTATATGCTGCCCATTCTGTTGGTCGAGCCAATCAGGTCCGCCTCCACGCAAGATTTGTTCGCGAAGCCATACTAAACTAATGAACGCGCAAAGAGTGCACGAAACCACGCAACACCCGTAAAACCCATCGGATATGATATTTTCGGTGCTAAACATATCCAATGGAAGCGTAAGTAAAGAATTGAGAGAATTACTAAACAGCGACCGATATATTCGATAAGCGGTTAAGGGAACGATTCCCAACCACGCGACTGCCACTAACGTGTAATGAATCCAATATCGTATTGCTGTGCCTAAACTACCAAACAGTCCGCTAACTATATCACGAATTGGTAGTCTTTGTGGCATATCAGGAGAATAAACTGAATCAAATTGATAACAATATTAATAAAATAAATAGACATTAATTGATGATTACATTACTCGGTATAAACGAGAATCGATGATTGCAAAGTTCGCAATACTCCTTTTCGCTGTATTTCAACCATTGAACTAAACTGTATACGATATAAGGTAAGTATATATCATTTACGGTAATCATATTAACTCATACGTACCAATCCTGATGAATGTATTTGATACTTCCCGTGCAAATACATGGATGATATAATGGCTTGTCTGGTAGCGCTTCCGAACGACAAACTCGACAAATGTCTGTACAAATATATATTATACGGTATCATAAATATAATAATATTGTCATAATTCATTGTAAATGGCATACCATTAAACTGATTGTCATCCATTTTTTGACTATATTTAATTGATAATTACCACTAAGATTACAATATAATTATCTAATTACCATTGAATTCCATACAAAAAAAGTTAACGCAATAAAGTGTTTTTAATTGAACACGAAATACACGATATTTAAATAAAATAATAGTGTGCTCATACGGTAAACACTCTATGCTTACTTTTTACGCAAAGCGCTGACATGTGGTTTCGATTAAAACACTGTGAAAATTATTAGAGTATTTTGTTTCGTTGCATCAATTCATAATTTGCTGCTTTGAATCAAATGATTTTTATTATTTTGCGTTCAAATGCAAATATTTTATATTTATGTGATTTGCATATTTAAAGATAAATTTCCGTCGATTTCTAAGTTGTTTAATTTTAAGGTTTTTGAAAAATGAATATCAAATATCTCAAGCGTTAATACTTTATTTTGAAATGATTTTTGAGTAACTATAGTTTGAAACGTTTAAATTAATATCTTCATCTCTTAATTAGCAGATATAAACGTATCAGTTTACGAATCTGAGCCTATGAACATGCTTTAATAAACGATGATTTTGTTAGTATGAACTGCTGATACTTTCTAAGGATCAAAACATAATAGTATTTTTGTGACGTATTAATGCGTCGCACAATAATTAATCGCATTAAACCAAACTCTACGAGTTGTTGCCATACATTTACGATTTCTTTATAGATAAAATTGATATGTGTAATTCAAAACAAAAAAACCAGTCAATTATTTATTCGCTGAAGTTTATTTATAAACCAAATTATAATTACTAAGATTGAAATCTAATGATTATAAAGTACCACTGCATTAATAAGCTTACTTTACCAGTAATACAAATAATAAGCAAAAAGATAGTGAAATAAAAAAAGATATATGATAGCGATACCTAAGTTTCCTCGTATTATTTACATTCGCTCACTTTCGCTTAGAGCTTATAGTTTTGATGTTAACATCAGAATTAAGCTATAGTAGGATTTAACTTTGATTTGAGTGAAACAAATCTTAACAAATTTTTTAACTAAACACATAATCTTAAAAAATAGAGACTGTGAATTGAGCTTTCTATAAAAGATATTGTTTATCAATTAGTTTTGTTGAGAAATTCGAGTAAAAACTAACATATTTTTCATAAAAATAGGCTGTTTTCATAAAATGTTTACCATAAACATAAAACAAAATTTGGTTATATCCAATTTGATCGTAATCAAGAAAATTCCACATCAAAATTGCCAGTAAAGCACAGACATATAGTTTCATACAGTATAAAATGAGTTTATGATATATACGATAAGTTAAAATATGATATGTTCGTTATTTAAAAACTTATTTTTTAATCTTAAGTAAATTAAATTTACTAATAAGTAAAAACTTGCAATCATAAAAAAAGTTAGTTTTAATTTGATTGAAAAAAATGAATTTCAATTCATCATAACTTCCAATTGAACGAGTCTTGCATTGGTGTCTCCAGGCATTCTGTATGGTATCATACCTGCATATGTTATCAGAGTTCGAGCCTTTTGACGAATTTCGGTGCATAACTGAAATATTGAGTAATAATCAATTTAAACGTTATATTGATTATAAATTACTGCCATATTCGGTATAATTATATATACGGTAAATCTATTCTAACCTGTTCTCTATTACCAACATCTCCAACAATACCAAATTTATTTACGGCACGTGGTGTTGACGATCTAAATAATTGTAATTAATTGCGTAAATAAAAATTAAATTTTATAAACACTAATTACTTTATCTCTTTGTATTGGGAGTATAATATGTTCATTGTTGCCAAAAGTATATCCGGAATATTTCTTCTGAGTTCTTCAGTGTATTGACTAAATTCATTAACTTTGATATCAATATCAACGTTTTTAAACGGAAGTATTTTAAGTTTGCTTATGGTCTGCATTAAATGAAATGTAAGCTTAAGTTTTAAACAATAAAAAGTTTACTAAAATCATACATCAAAAGCATCATTATATTGTTGATTGTGATAATAATCGAAAAACGTCATCAAATCGAGCAATAAAAAGAATGTTCCAGCGATACCGCGATCAGCATTATGTCCGTTAGCGCAATACCTATCCAATTAAGATAATAATACCGGTATAAGATCATATGAAAAACAAATATTTTCTCAAATATGTGTAAACCTTTCAGCAAGTTTTAATGCTAATGTTTCGAGTCGTGTCCGTTTCGAATCGTGCACTTTTCTTTCGGGGACAACAGAACTAAGCATTGTGTTCAACAATTGTAACACTTTATTATGTTTTGATTCCAAATCATATAATTTTACTGCTTCTTCGAATAAACCATTATTTTCGAGATCAGACGCCACCTGATCAATAATAACAATAACGTCGTCGTGAAATTTGTCGATAACACCCGGAACACGGCAGCCGTCATCTCCCATATAACCGAGAAGCGTATCATAATTTTTAGTGTTTTGTACGAGCGATGACACGGACGTTACGAACAAATTTTCTTCGGTCGATGATTTGATATTACGCAACAGATAAAAATAATAAATAGCTTCGACCGAATTATTGAGTTCGAATCTTCGCGTATAAATGTTAATAAGCTTCACATAATTGATTCGCTGTAATTTAGGCGCATCTTGAGCTTGTCGTGACAATAAAGGAACTTTTAAATGCAACGTTGGAATTAATAATAAACTCATTTCGTTGAGAGTTATAGCGATATGCATGGCGTGACTTCGATAAGAATCGATTCTAAACAGAAATTCGATCGCAGATTCCCATTGAAGAGTTAAGAATAAGGCCTTGAAATAAGTGAACGGCTGCTCTTGAGCGTGAAAATACGACTCACCATACTCTTCGCTTATCTGATGTTGAAGTGAGCTAAAAGTTAAACTATCCGAAGACGACACTGGAGATGGCGATGAAATATATGATTCGTGTGCATCAATGTCTTTTCCGTTTAATTGAATCTGACTTAATCTCAGCCATAAAAAGTCGTCAACTTTGTCAAACACATCCGATTGAAAGTCATTAATACCACAACAACCGAGAAGAGAAAATACCGTTCGCTTATATACATCATTAGTTAAACGTATCGTTTTCTTATATAAAAGTTTAACTTGATTTTCCGCCTTTTGACTCAATCTTTTTTGTTCGCTTTGTTTATATTCGTGTAATATTGGTATAAACTCTTTGACCACCCAAACGGGTCCCTTTCCTGCCACTTCTATAGCAGCCTCAACAGAACCGGCACGAAGACAATGCCAAATGAAACACCATATCGGTTGACCATCGACTAATCCATCCTCAACTGTAATCGGTATATTACTCGAACCATATGACGTATTAAAAGAAGTGGTTGACCACAACGGAGATTTAATGTTTAAATAATTTTTAATTAAATTGTATAACACAGTAGTGTTTTGGTTGATAACTCGTGGCTCGCCATACAGAGTACCCTGAACTGATTCAACAAATTTCTTCTCGAGAAATTGGCGCGAATTTTTAATTAAACTGAGTTGAAGTTTGTGATTGTTTCTGTTCGCAATCGCGTCGATATTACTCGTTAGCGGTAAGTCATCGGTGAGCAGTGTCGACACCATTTCCCATAAATCAATAATTAACGTTTCGCCGATTACTTCTTTCGCCACTTTATTATAGAATATGTTGGCTATATTTGCGCGAATGGCGCCAAAAACGGTTTGATCCACATATTTGATGACTTCTTTCGCGAACGCGGTTTCTGTAGGATTCATCGCTGTTATGCCAGACGTATCGATACGCGTTTGCTCGAAATACAGTTTTGGTTTGGGCGTTGAAACGGGAGATAACGAAGATTGCGATCGCATGGCAGTCATATCAAAACTGGACGTGAAATCAGAAATATGTTCGTCGGGTCCGACCAACGCGTTCAGTATTTTCAATTTCTCTTCTTCCCATTCATGTTGAAGATTATTCAAATACAACTTATCGGCCGATTCCACGGTAACGGTCTTCACGTCATTAATGATTTTCATGATAGCGTTTTCGCGCTCATTTCGCAAAAACCCTTTAATATCGGTGTCGGCAATGGTTTCGATTGGCGTTAACTTCTTTACCGCACTTAATGTGTCCAATTGTTGGGTCACTTTCTGCAAATCATAGCCTTTACTGCCAAGAAGTACGGAAGCCCTGACGTCAGTGGTGTCACGCGTGACACCGGAAGAGGTTCGCGTCCACAGCTGTTCACCCGCTTCTAAGAGCTGTCGCAAATTCCTTTCGACTCGCGGTAACTCCGATTCGCCATCCATTTCGATCGTCAACTGTTCCGCATCGTGAAGAAGGTCTTCGAAACTCGTCGCTTCGATTTCCATTTTGTTATTTTCTGGTAAATTTTTATTTGGATCAAACTTTAATTACGGGAAAACTTAACGTTATGTTTGCGAAACAAATACCAATCAAAATACCATTAAACCATATTTTTAAAGTGACGGCATTTCAAATCGAAACAAACATTAATTACGTACTTAAGTAATTTTCATAATTTTTAATACTTTTTTTGATTTAAACATTAATATTATTAACAGTTTGTTTGTTTCTAATCTTATGGTTGATTTCGTTTCTAAACCGCAATTTGCGTTCATATATCATACATTCGTGCCATTCGTATTAAAACGTTTAACGTTTATTTTCGTTTTATACAAAACCGGGTAATAAGCAAACGTTTAATATGTATGTGATATATATTTGAAATTTAGGCGCAAATGTATGCGCAAACGATTGATTGATTAACGTTACGCTAACCGTATACATATACGTTTATCGGTATATCGTTTTGATATTGACTTTAGATTTTCAACATTCACATCAATATTACGAAATGTAAGTTATTATTGATTTTTTGATATCTAGATATTCGTAATTTTAGTAGAATATTAAATCAAAACAGTAAACACAGTAAACATTAATGGTTAGATCGGGACAATGAATACAACATTTTACGAATCGGCAAACAGTCCGTCCATATATAAAGTGCGTTTCGAAAAGCCATCGGAATTACTGCACGTCTACTCAAATGTGATTCTCAAAGACGCAACAGTGGATGACGTTTTCGCTGCTCTTTGCCAATACGTATCGCAAATGATTGAACCAATTGGTTGGAAAGCGATTTGGAGGCACAATAACTTCTCACTGCTGTCATTCGAGTGCGACTTCGAGGTGGAAGTGGTGGACGTTTCGCGCAATACTCTCGATGCAGATGTGGTCGCTTTGACACTCATATCGCCCGAAGAAAGTGACTTAACGTCCCAACAGTTCAATGAAGTGAAGCGTGTTTTGAAGGAAATCAAAGTGATTAAAGTACCACTCATTCATCTATACGTTATGAGCCAAAACGATAGCGAAGAACAATATTACGACACTGCGGTGGTTATCGAACAAATTAGATTCTTCTATCGCGTGATTTGGCGTCCGTGGGATGAGACCAGTTCTAACACGTCTTCGAATGACGAGTTGTTTGTTACCACTAGACTTCAGCCACGATTAGAGCTTTATTTTGATATTAAAGATAAAATTATCCCTCAATCGACCGTTAATAAAATAAATGGTTTGTTAGACGAAGCGTGGAATATAAAGGCAAAGATCGATGCCATCAATAATTGCATGAATTGTGACGACAATGCGGTCACTAATGATTACGTGGACGAAAAGGAATTTATGGACGCTTTGCGGCTTAGACTACAACTTGAGAATATTGAGCGGCAAATGAAATTACTTGAGGACAGACACACTAGAATTATAGCCACAAACTCCAAAAACCTCATCTGTTTAAACAATAATTACGACGAATCGGATGGCGAATGCGCTAAAATTCATTTGGTGTCCAAATGCTTTACTGTGCAGAAGACAAATGAAGCGCTCTCTAAATTACTGGTTTGTATTTTTTTATCCCGAGTTTTAATTTTTATTACTAGAATTAAAGCAATGGTCTTAATTGTTACCATTTAATCTCATCGATTATATCCATATGTCTAAAAACAAAACGCTTTTACTTTGAATCTTACAGTTTAAGCGCCGATTATGTGTAATCATAGCTATTTTAACTGAGGATTTTAATTGTAATATAAAATTTTCTGTTCAGTTTAAATAATGTTGATTTTTTAGTAATCCTCAAACACTCGAATCTCAAGAACTATGATTTTTATAACTCCTTTTTTCTTTCACATCCACTTTTCATTCAAATTTCAAAATTCTTGTAAACGCAATTCGTTATATTTATTGCGGTTATTTTAAACCATGAACTTTGAAATGCTTGATTCCTTAAAAATGATTAATTTTTAATAATAAACCTCTGTTGAAGCCAACAAATATGATCTTATTCTATGCATTTTAATATACCTGTAGTTAGGTTTTCTTCAAAAGTTCGTGTCTAAACTCAAAATAAGAGTTCAATAGTTATGCAAACACGCTTCGTTTAGAAATATTCAAAATGTATTTTCGTATCAAATCTGAAATATTAGGACCAATGTTAAAGCTGAATATACGTACCCGTAATTTTATTAATTTTGGGTAAATTTAGTAAACTTATATTAAACTGCAAAAATCAAAATTTTCATGTTTAAGAATTCTCTATCACAAGAATATTAGAAGGTTAATCCGAATAGATTCATTAAACTTTTATTTTACTTTATAAAATGGAGAAAATTTTATTCTTTTATAAAATCAAATCGGGGTGTTGTGTTGTGCATTATACCGAAACAATTTACGTAAAAAAAATTTTTATTAATAAATTTTTCTTAGTTTTTAATTTAATGTAGCGCACCTCAGTATAGAAGTGTTAACAATAATATTGTTATATCTTATACATATTTAACTTTATCTTCCACAATGGTTCTCAGATTGTTGACAGCCACCAAAAACCGGAATAAGTGCTGCATTACAAAACATATTGGCTGCCCGTTTCCAAAACAAATAACTTATATTATAAGCTTATGTTTTACATTTGTTTCTCTATTAAATTATAAATTAAAGGAGAATGAATCGGAGAAATTGGTTTTATTTCACACCACACTCGGCAGTGCGCTTAGTTTGGCAAAAAATGGAGACAAAGTTTATATAATCGCTGGCGTCTACAAATGCGAAGCATTGCCATGGCTTGAATCTGATATCGACGTCATAGGCTTTGGACTTAACAAAGAGGATGTGAATATTCATTCAAACGATTCAGTGGGCGATATGTTTTTGAATTGCAGCGCAAAACGTTTGAGTTTATCGAACATAACGTTAACGGCAACCACCGAAATGCAAAGCATTATTATGATTCATACTGGTAACCTAACATTAAAAAATTGTGTTTTAGATTGCGCTAAATGTACCAGAAATGGCATCATTTGTTTGAAAAAAGGCAAAGTATATATGGAAGGCTGTCAAATAATAAATATAAACTCTGAAGACAGTATTGTATCCGATGGTAACAATGTTATCGTCAATAACAGTGCGGAATATGAATGCGGTTCTATTCATTCAAACTATTCTGAAGAACAACTACCAGATAATGCCTGAAACGTTCTAATGCTATCGTTACTATTCATTATTTTTTTGTTCAATATATTAATTTTCTCCAAAAAGACATTAAACTTGACTGTTATTTTTTATGAAAACGTATTGTAGTTGTACCGTAATAATAAAATAGAAATTAAACCTTCACATATTAAATTTTATTAACTTAATAATAGCGTAGTAATTGAATTACAAACACATGATGCAGTGTATAATATAATTATTAGCACCGAATATACAGTTAATGCTCTTAATAATATATTCAATTACAATTGTTAGCATTACATTACAATTAATGGTAAAATGAATAAAAAGGTTAATGTTAGCAGTAAAAACATCGAATCAAAAAATTGTATAGAGATTACACACTATAGAGAGATAAAGATCAGCAGTAAAAACACTTTACAGTAATATATATGAAAAGATTTGACGCATTTTTAAAAAATAACTTAAGAATAAAAATTGAGATTTTACAAGTATTTCATGTTATATCGACAAAAACATGCATTTTGAGTATAATGTTTTGTAGTTTTGTAAGACTAGAAATTAAATTATAGAGCAGAACCACATTCAGAAAAAAGGACCATTCATCACAAAATTTCATGAGCAAACAATATTCAAATTAAAAAAAATTAAGATAAATTAATAATGGAATGTACAATTAAATCACGCATATGTTTAACGAAGCGTAATAATAAATTTAGAAATAAAAATTAAAAAGAGAATGAATATTGAAAATACAGATATAGACAACAAAAAATATCGAAAATTGGCGAACATTTAAGTGGATTATGTGACATTTAAGTCTGAGATGGAGACAAATAAATCTCCTCATTGAATGCGCGAATGCACTCAATTTGTTCATTTAGTGGCCGTAGCGGGCGGTGAAGACTCTCCATCTTCAGCTTTCTCAGTGCTTTCCGCTGTTAGCACTTTTTCTTTCGCGTCCTTCTCTTTAGCGCTTCCTTTACGTTTTTTCTCGATAACTTCTTCGGGTGGTCTGGGCTTTGGCTCCTGACTGGGATCCAACACGATCTTTCCAACATTCTTACGATCATGCAATTTTTGCATAGCCTCAGGAATATCCTCCAACGCCCAACTCGAGTCTATAGCGGGCTTAATCTTTCCCTCGAGATAATACTTGTAAACCTTGTCGACCACATCGCGAACGTATTCATCCCTTCCCTGCTGGTACAGCAAGTGTCGCAGATTAAATCCCGAAATCGATTTGTTTTCGTCGTAGAGTTTCATTGGGCTAATTTTGTCCACCTGCCACCACTATAACCATTCCAAATACAATTATCATTATAAACGTTATCATTTGTTAATAAATCAAACATATTTGTTAATTAATATTCATTGAACAATAACCAAAGCCCGAAAATTATAGTGATTTGTTAAAATTTGAAAACAGCCTAAAACTACGGGTTAGAGTATACGAGTGAATAACGAAGAGTCAAAAGACGCGACAATAATGCGACCATAACTGAGGTTACGGTTAGATACACTTCACATTTAACGGTTAGATAACTTAAAATATAAAACTTACAAGCTTTGCTAAACTAAACAGGCTTTTTGTTTCTCCTGTAGTTAAATTAGAAGCTCCTATAAAACAAAAAACAAAACAAAATAGTGATGTATTATGAAAACACTCACAGATTTAGCAAAACTGAAAAAGCTTTTCGTTTCTCCAGCAACAACACAGGACGTACCTGTAATCGTCAAAAACAAATAAACATTTTTAATGATTAAATAATTTGGAATTCAATGCCTACCATAAAGAATATAGCGACCCATTGGTTTCAATAAGTTATAGCCTTTGTTAGCGTCGTCGCCGCAGAGACAGTCGAGCACTAGATCGACACCATCTGGAGATATTCTATCAAAATTAATTGGTTTAAGAATAAAAACTAGATTTTAAACCCCGTTTTTATTACTTCTTTATTTCCTGCACATAATCATTTGAGTGATCGAGAACGTGATCAACAGTCGATTTTATAGCATCATGTTTATGTTTGGATGCCGTGCCAATCAATGTTACGTTATTAACGGTTTTTGCTAACTGTGCAACTGCTTGTCCCTATTTAACAACAACAACCATAATAATAAAAACGATAATATACACAGAATATATATAAATAAGTAGGAATATAAATATAGCGCATACTACTCCTCCTCCAATAGAGTGCACGAGAATAGTTTGATTGCTCTGTAAGTTTCCAATATCGAAGAGAAGCGCATACGCGACCACATAATTCATGGTAGTGGCGGCTGCGTCTGCATAACTCATTTTAGCCGGAATTTTGTAAACATATTTGGCTGGAACGTTCACTAATTCGGCCCATGCGCGAGATTCGGAAAGCGCGGCCACGCGATCGCCAACTCTAAACCCGGTAACGCCTTCGCCAATAGCCTCCACTTCGCCGGCGCATTCAAATCCCATTATAAACGGAGCTTTGGGCGGATTATCAATAACGCCCTGACGTAACATAAGGTCGGGAAAGTTGAGACCACTAACAGACATTATAATCAATGGATTATATTTCATTTCATATAATACGGGTATTTAACTTATTAATAAAACAACTACACATGAAATCACATTATATTACACCCTTTTTTACGTTAACAACAGTAACATCTGGAAACTGGAAACAAGCAATTAATACCGCTTTACCAGTACTTGTCAGCAACAACACACTATAAGTTTATTTATTTAACTATTCTTAGTATTAAAGAATGCCTGTTATGCGAAATGACATCAAACCGGTGTTTAAAGTAAATTGTATACATATGTATATATCTGTATATAAGGTGTCATTTATCGTCAAAAAATACATTGTATTAACACATACCATGCTTTAACTCTAATCAGTACTTCGCCGTCCGATAGCTGTGGTTCCGGTTTTTTCATTACTTTCACCGCTTTCAAGCCTGAATATATAGTTAATTAGCGCAATATGTTAACCACAATATCAATATGAATAGCAATATGAATATAACATAATTATATAAAATATGGATATTACCTCCAAAGCCAGTCAACACAATCGCTCGCATTTCTTTCGCTTGTGGTGTCGGTGTCACCACTTCTTCGCCGTTTTGTTCGCTTTTATTTTGTGCGTCGTTTTCGGTTTTGACATTATTATCACCACTTGTTGTTTCCGCCATAGCTTATGGTTAAATATATTCGCACTAATACACTACAACTACTATTGACAGACTAAACGTTAGAATTAGTATTGACTATAGAGTTATACAGTAGACTTATAGACGTATAGACCACACCAAACCAAAAACCATCCCAATATATGTCTCATTGTAAGCATTCATGCGTTTGGTATGCATTGTCGCACACAATGCACATTAACACGCAATGCCATCTATTGACAACCAATACGCAACAATTTGTCGCAATCTATAACTTATTTCAATAAACTAATCGATTATTTTAAGTTTTATGACCGAATATATGTGTTTGTTTTGATTCAATATATAGATTTAGTTTGTTTTTCTAAATATTTAGTCTAATTGAGTATAGCGACAGTCCTATAGTCCAATAGTTTTGGTTTTACCCATTATTCATCTTCATTTCTAACTCAATACTGAGTCATTGAAAGCGATCAATGCGTGACAACCAACAGATAGATACTTGTAATGTTATTTTGATAGTATTATATTTCCGGATGTTATATATTAGTAATAATGTTTATACACTATTTAGTACTTTAATTATCATTTTGTTTATTTTAAATCAATCCAATTAAAATATTTTACGAATTGAAGAGTAGTTTTGCGGATACGTTAGAAGTTTTGAGTGCACTAACAATTATATAAGTTAATTATTCAATATTCAATAGTTTATATTAAACTGCCAGCTTTTTAAGGTTTATTAAGTTAATTAAATAATTGTCTGCAACTATTTTCAATTAGTTATACAATATTTTGGGTCAAGCTTATAGATTGCCCTTATCCTTTTGAATGTCCGTGTGACCGCAGTGACGTCCAAGTAGACATGTACATCTATATAATTTCTGAGCCAGGTCCAAACCCGAGAAGGTTGAGCCGATCCTATCATCTATCTTTTTTATTCTTTAGCAAATTTTAGTAATTTTTCAAATATTTTTAACAAAAAATACCACAAAATTTAAAAATTGTAGTTTAATAACTAATAATAATTATATTATAAATAATTATGAGAGAAAGCTCATTTTTTTGGAAGTTGAGCTTGAAAATGCTGAGTTTAAGCTCAATACTGGAAAATGTTAAGCTGAGCTTCAAAAATAAAATGTACTTCTGAGCTTGAGCTTAGTTATTTCTGAATAGACTTGAGCTTGGCTGTGAGCTTAAATGATACAACAAATTTTTAAAAATCACCATCTTATAATGAAATCTAACTTACTTCAACTCAAAAAATTGCAATTAAGCTTAAGTAAAAATATTTATTTGATATATGTGATACTAATAAGGAATTTTAAACATATTATGGTATTGTTTGTCTTTATTAATTAAAATAACAAGTATTGATTGAAAAGTTTAAAATTTTCGAATCCACTAACGTTCCACTAATTAACGTTTCACATAATAAAAACTAAAATAGTTTCGATTATCTCAATTTTCAAACTTTTATTCACTTTAACTTATATAAGCAAGCTGCTTAAAAATAAAGCAATATTTGAGGCATTAAGTAAAATTAAAACAATATTTTTATATAAAAAATAAAAAAAATGATTATATTTTTGAAAATAAGATGCAGATTATCTCGGGAAAAAGTAAATAATTTGTAAATTATAAAGAGTAACTTTAATTTGTAAAATATTTTTAAAACTTACTCGTTAACTGATAATACCTATTAAAAATAATTTTGAAAATCTGACTAAAAACTCACTAACGTTAAATTAACGGAAGCAAAAAATTTGGATAACGTTCCACTAACAGTTTTTTTCACTCCATTAACGTTCCATTACAGGTGCTATTTTCAAATTCCACTAACGTTCCATTGAGCTATATTTTCGATCACTAATCACAAGCTGAAGAAGCTCGATGGGTAAAACTTGAGCTTGAGCTTACAAATCTAAGCTCAAAAATAGTGAGGTTTGAGCTTTTGTATTACATAAAATCTTTTATTTGAGCTTTATTATGAGCTTGAGCTGGCTTGCAAGAGCTTGAGCTTACTCTCATCATTAATTAAAAATAAGATATTAGCCCTGCCTTAGGAGGGCGTATATGGTTTCGGCTTTAAATCCCGATACATGCTCTCGTCTCTGAACTGAATCCATTGATGAGGGAGGTATCAAGGAAAGGAACCTAAAGGTCTTCACAAACAAACAGACAATTTATGTTATTAAGTGATAAAAAATTTATTTGTAGATTTTTTTATGCTTTTCCCATGAGGTTTGGTCACTTTAAAACCTATATTATTGGATTTAGCTCGAAGATTAGAGTTGCAAGTATGTTGGTTTCAAGGATGTGGTACCGTTTAAGGAAATAAGGATGATAAACATAAACATTTTCACCGTTAACACCTTTATAAAATATAAGGAAATGTGTGGGTAAGGTTAAGAACATGTAAAATAGAGTTCGAGTTAATCAATGGTAGAATTTGGGAGTATTGCGGTATGGATCAAACAAATATTATTTTATTTTATTTTTAAAATCAGTTTGCTGCGGACTAAAATTTTGTTTTTAGCTCACTTTGAAAAAGTCAGCTATTGGATTTAACATTTCACCTGTGTGTTTGTGCGCACACGTTTTTTAGTTCACAAAAATCAGGTCAAAAAAACATAATTGGGTCAAAATTGTGCCAAATCTAAGTCAAAATGTGTCAAAATTGGCTTAAATAGGGGGAAAAGAGGGCTAAAATCTGGTCAAAAATGACACAAAATCATTTGAAAAATTGTTAATATCGGTGCAAATATGAGTATATTTTGGTGTTTCGCGTTTTACTAACTATACTAAAACACGTTATGACATGCGCCTAATTGTATCAATTATAGTTGGGAAAATTTCCCTTTTTATCAAAAGGAGAAGCTTTCTGTTATAAAATTTCACATGAAGTAAACGTTTTGTTTACGCGCGATTTTATAATAAACGGTAAATAAACAAATCTCAATTAATTTTGACTTAAATTAAACTTAATTTTTTAATCATTTAACTCTATAAGTACGCTATCAGTGATTATAACTTTCGATGTAAATATACCTTAGCTCTCGATTCAATCGTTTATTCAGTGGAATTGAGTTTAATAAAATTTAATTGCTATTATTAAATACTCAAATTAATGGCTGATAAAGAGAAACGTAAGTATTAATACAAATTATTAATATATTTATAAATAATAATATTTTTTTGTGTATATAAAGCCACTTTAAGGTAATGGTGCCAACAATTAAATCTTAGAAAGCGTGTCCTCAAAGATAATGTCAGTCGGGTTTAACGCGAAATTGGCAGATATTGTAGTAATTGGCCTGAGGACGAAAGAGTGCCATAATTACAAGAGGTAAGGTTTTAAATAGATAACTGTGGTAATTCTAAAACTAAAGTCTATGAAATTCCCATAGATGATGCAAGCAAGAGACGCCATAACACGCGATCAATTTGATTGGCATCCCGAAACAAAAGATTATGTTTCTGGTCATCCCCCCAACAACCCGGAATTGGCGCACGAATTCGAGGATGAACCCCCTGATGTTACTCCACCCCGACCACCACAACCCATTATGCCATCCATGCCATCAATGCCATCCACATCAGAACGAGAAACCCCTCAGCCGTCACCGCCCCCGCCAACATCGACCTATGACCGCAACTTTAATTATGTCGACGAGCGCGGTCATATTTTGACGGAGCAGGAGTTCCGCGCTGGCATAGAGGAATTGTTGGATCGCTCTAACGAGGGCTCGGTGGAACACAAACTATATGTCTGTGTTGGGTATAAGCTTGCCAAGTACTCAGCTGTCTTCGAGTTAGATCCTATACACATGGATTTATAGAATACTAATGCGGGAGTACAGAGAATGAATTTCAGTATTGAATGATTTTTAACGTTTGTCCAACCATCTATTACAAAATTATTTCCCAGACTTTCATCTATTTTTTCTTTAGATAATTTCATAACCTAATATTTGGAATGTCATAAATTATGTAGAATCTCATTCATTCTTTGGAATGTCATTTCATTTTTGGAATGTCATAGATAGCTTACCATATCATACACTTATAAAAGTAAACTCGTAGAAAGTTTTTTCCTATTAGGAATTTTAAACGCTGGATTTAATTGTTTAAACAAATTTATCCACTTTGTGTTTGAAACAATATTAAAGGAAGATGATGTTGAGGAAATAGCACGCGCTAATTGTTGTTCAAGATCTTGTTGTTGAGAAAAATTCATTTTATAAACAAAGTCATCCATTGAAGAGCAACCACTCCTGTTAAAAATTCATTGTTTAGCTTGGGAATGTCAGATATTAATTTCACCTTTTTTCATATCCAATTTTGTTTGTAAGATCGCAGTTTTTCGACGGTTGTTTGCTTAGAACGTTAGCTCTACATTATTGTAAATTATATATTGGGAATGTTTGCATATTAAGTGGAAATGCTACCTCAACATTCGTAATTTTATTAACAATTAGTAAATTTATAGTTACCTTTTTAAATCATTTGCTAAATGAATTTTTCGTTTCTTAGCCTTACCTATTTTTAAATGTCCTCCAAATTTACTGATATTATTGAAGAATAGCTTACCACAAAGATTTGATTTTGTTGTCAACTACTTCCCAATCACTCCAATAATTAGACTTAGTCTTGTGTTTACTTTTAGGTTTATTAATTTATGACATTATTACAATCAATATTAAAATAATAATTACACTCAGTTGTGTTCATGCAAATATTGATGGAGGAATGATATTATTTGGCGCATTTTTCTTTACTTCTTTTAAAAAAATAGCGATATCTATGACATTTCTATAATATTCCCTCTAAAAAATTTCGAAGAAAGTTTCTCAGAATCTTTCTACAGAAACTTTCTATAGAAACTTTCTCCGTCCCTTCTATAGTAACAATAACACAATTTTGATGTTACCTGGTAGACAGCCTAACTAAGAATGAATAATAATATCCTTAACACTCACTGGATTACTATTTATAACAATCTTTTATAATATTTTTAAAAATTTTTATCGAAACAATAATAATTAAAGTTTTGTTTGTTTAAAAATAGAAATCAATAATGTATGCCAACAATTGATTTATAGTCAAAGTGAGCGCATTACTAATGTTCATTCTTGTTTTGTATATTTGGTTTAAGCTGCCACTTCAGCCACTAACAGTGGAACTGGAGCTCCTGAGCAACCACCGGCTCAGGGTTAATGCATATATGGCACCATAGCCTACATTTTATGGCATAAATAATATTTCAGTTTCATTACCTTATTACTCAGAACATTATTTAACGGACAAGCGTGATAAATCGACTAACGCTCGATTGATAATGATTATGGGTTTAAACTCGTTGAAATGTTAAAGGAAAGGATACGAACTTTAAAAAAAGCGAGAAGAGGAAGAAACGTTCGTCAGTCGTTGGAGGCTTCACATTCAGTCTCATGACGTTATTTTATGTTTCTTCTTATTTAGTTTTGAAACATGCCGTTTCGACACTTATGCAAAACTCCTATTAATTTTGTTAAATGTTCAAAACTTTGTATTTTATTATTGATTAATTTTGTTCAACTATCGATAATGATATTACTAATAATTAATCTATGATAATTATTCAGTCAATTTTGAAACATTTGTAATGTAAAATTTAACATTTATTGTTAGTCGTAATATAGCGCTCAACTCGTTAACATCATTTTGTATTTCGTGTTAAAAAGTTAATTGTTTTAATAAAACACGTTTTGGTATAAAAGCATTTGATTCATAATCATTCAAATCCGATAAAAGTATTGTGTTGTTATTTTCGATATTTTTTAATTTGGTTATACATTTGGTATAAGCATGACAAGTGAGATCAAGACTCACTGATCGAATTTCGAGGTTTCGATTACCCATAGTGCTACATACCATGTCGATTAGCCATCACGTAAACCCAATGTTCAGCACTTTTCAGTTTATATAACAATCAAACCGATTATATTATCGGTAGTTTTCTTATTAATAATAATTTATGTTTTATGTTTAGATATTATATTATCTTTTGTATTTACACCGAGATAAGCGCCATAAGCTTATTATTTTAATATTAGTATTTGTACTTTCAATCACATTAAAATGTTTTGAAGATAACGTCTTTTTTATAGTATTTCTGTATGTCACTATGTGCAGTCTTATATTATTAAATGGTAATAAAATAAAGGGAACTGACATTTTGCATTATTGGCATAGAAACATATTTAATTGTGTTATTACTTTGGATTAACCTAGGTAAACGTGAAAAGTCAGCTCTCTATGAATATGTCGTCAATTGTTTATGTGTATTATCACAAAATTGTGGACAAATGCAATATTTTATAAAACCTTTTGTGTACTCATGTATGCATATTTCAATGTTGTGTGTGTGATACATTTTAAAGGCACCTCTCCTCGAGGCTGTACCCCCTTAACATTGGATTCCATCTTTGGATTCAAATAGAAGAGAGGACTGCAAATATAGGGGTTTCGAGGTGACGAGCACCTTCGTAAACAGGTGGGGTTTAAAATCAATTCAAAACACCTGTCTACACCCATTTCAATCAATACATCTCAAAAAACTAATAATGCACATTAGGAAACTTCATTTTTGAACTTAAAGTAAGTATCTCAACAAATTAAGGGTTAAAGTTATCTAGCGAGTTTTAGAGAACACTTGGGCAAAATTTGCGTTCTATTGCCTTCGTTAGACAATCGTCAAATGTCTGCTATTTTCATCTTTAAGATTAAAACCGCATAATTAACTATTTTGTAAAAACAGGCATTAATAATATTTCTTAAAATTTTTTCCTATAAAACATAAACCATTAATCTATGCTATCATATGACAAATTTTCGAGTTTTTGACAAAATTCTCGTCTGTTCAAATAAAAACTTCAGATTCTATCTACTCCCGACTTCACAAATTTTTTTGAAATTCGTCAATTTTTTAAAATTTTAGAAAATTTGGGGTTTGTGCAGTTTAAGGTAGCCAACAATAAACAAATTTTAATAGCAACTAAAAATTACCTAACAATGCAGTTTA
>JAQIXJ010000867.1:0-26324 GCA_034700185.1 Phthiracarus laevigatus | reverse complement strand
CGTCCGTCCGTCTGTCCGTCCGTCTGTCCGTCCGTCTGTCCGTCCGTCTGTCCGTCCGTCCGTCCGTGTATCCGCACTAACTCGACCATTGAGTTTAGGACAGGACGTATTTGATATTCGTTAATTTTGATATGTTATAAAACTGTAGATTAAATATTAATTTAAGTATTTATTAAATAAACGTATTAGTTTAAATAAAAATATAAGAAAGTGAGCTCTCTATGAATGTGTCGCTCTTAGTTTTATTCCATTATTGTACGGTTACCACGAGTTAAATTAATTTTTCTACCGTTTCACTCTTTACCGTTCATTAATGAAAAATTTTAGCTCTATGCGATGGATCAAAAAATAGTTTTTAAATTATAAGTTTTAATTTGAAAACAAATTTTAAAACGAAATATTGTATTAATAAAACCAAAATTGAAATATAATAATGATTGTTATTTTGTTAAATACACTATTTAAATTTTCTTATTAAATCATACTAAAAACCGCTACTGTTCCCTTATCGCGATCAAAAAAATTGTTACCGTTTGATTACCGGCGAACACAATTTTTACAGTCCATAACCTTATTATAATCCGAGATGATCTTTAATTCCTTATCGCAGTAATAGAACTTAATTTTAAATCACTATATTTGTGATTAATGCAAATAATGCAAACTGCATATTATTTGGTTTAGGAAAAGGTGTCCCACGCTATGATGAGTATAGTAGATATACTTTCACAAATTTGAAGGGTTGAGGGGTAACTCAACGAATTTAAGCGGTCAATCTTTGAAGATCTGAAAAAATTATTTTAATTTATGTGCTAATTTTTTTGATGAAGCTTGACGTTTGTCTCTATCATGACAGTGGTCTCAATGACACGTTTGCTCAAGGATTAGTACAATTAACACAAGCATGGAGCTGATATCGCGTGAAAGGCCAGTCCAATGTTCTACAAAATCCCAATTCACACACCACAGATGGGTCATGCATATATGTTGTTAATTGACATTAGTTCATTGCGCCATTAATACTGATATTAAATTTAAATTCATAAAAAATAATTTAAAGTTACACAAATTGTTTTATTAATACATTGATATTGACGAAAGGTAATTAAATTAACAAAGAAAAATATTAATTTCGACGAGTAAGCACTAAAAAAGCTAAAATGCAAATGAATACTAAGAATCCAACAGAATTCATATTTATTATTGAATACTGATCCAAATCTTTATTTCTACCAGTTTCGAGCGAAATGATTTTATTTATTTCGATCTGATCACTAAATAGACGTGGTTTGACAATGTTTTTAGTTTCTAACGTATGGCCACCATCACTGCAATTTTCTGTAGATTTTGTACCTTGAATTTTAAAATAGACAACGTTTCACTAAATTATTTTCCGAAAAAGTGTTTACGCTAATAAATTAAGCACAAAATATTTTTTAAAAGAAATAGTTTTTATTTGTAAGATATATGTAATATAATTAGTTATTGCGTTCTCAACAACGCTGACGAAAAATCTTAAAAATTATACTATTTTAAAATTTTTATATTAGATTTATTTTATTTTCTGTTTTTTGTCTCATAATATGTTTTGATTACGCTTTCATTTTCTTTTACCTAATTGGGCCTGAGTTGAATACCGCGTAAGTTGATAGCAATATGTTGCCAAATGTCCTTCACCGCCACATTTATAGCAAACCCTATTCATATTTTAAAATGCTAATTAAAATTAAGTTATTAACACTTTAATACATTTATAGGATTATAGTAAATTTATACTGTTATGGGAAAATAAAAGTTACATGAAATACGTTTAACTGAACATTTAAAAAAGTTAAATAAATAGTGAACTTGTTGCTTGTATACATTTTTTAAGTAAAGTCATAAAATAAAATGACATTACTTGATTTACTTGATTATGATAACTTGAATAATTGATTATAATAAAAATTGCAATTACTTAATTTGATGTTTGTTTAGTACAGCTTTCAACTTTGAATTGATATCAGTGAGATAATTCACCTGTAGATTTATCGCTTCAATATCACCACTCAATATTCTTATTTTTTTCTTAAGACTTGTCTCACAGTTATGATCAGTGATGTTAGCCAAAAAATCGCCACAATTTTTACACTTATTATAACTGCATTCCTTTGAATGCTTTTCTAATGAATCTAAACGTACAACTTTTGCGCATCCATTTGAAGTGTAATCGCATTTAATCATTAACTTTGCCAGCAAATTCAATACGATTCTTGAAGATCCAGTTAAATCATTTGTTGTCAATTTAGTTCGATCATTAGGACAACTATTATTTTGTTTTATCCAATCTGTGATACAAGTTTTGCAGAAAGTTTTACGACAGCAATTAGTATCGACAGGGGTTTTAAATACGCCCAAACAAATGCCGCAAAATAGCTCTTCCAGTTCCGCGTTATTTGAGCCAACAAAACGAGACTTGGTATATCCAGGCATATTTTCCAGAATAAGTTTCGATATGGGAAAATTTTGAATAAAAAATTTTATTTGCGGTTGATTTTGCTCATTGTTTCACGTTATATGTTGTTAGAAATAATTATATTATATAGTCCATATGGTGTTTTGTAACTTGATACTCTTATTTCTAAAGTGTATAATCTTTATAAGTTAAGATTTATCATATATATATTTTCAAAGTTATATAATTTTTATCATTGAAAACGTATATATTGAAGTATATGATAAATTTAATTGAAAATATTAAAAACAATTCATATGTAACTTATAATGCATATACGAGGTATTATATTAAATGTAATATGGAGTAAATTTTAAGTCAAGGAGAGTAAAACGGGGTAAAAAACTCATTTGTGATTATTGTTCAAATAATAAAGAATAAACTGAAAACGAATGCTTTAAGCAATGCTTTTATAAAACTTTGCCAATAATTATGAAAAGTTTATTTTATAATTGCTTATTTACAATATAATTGCCTGTAATTTTTGAATTTATAATGGCTATCTAGTAATTTCTTTATATTGGCTACTTTTGTTTATGTATGGTTAGTCTCGATAGATGTCGGATAGATATGCGTCCAAACGAGTCAACCAAAGCTTATGCTAATTGTTAGTTTATCTGTTGTTATCACGCAGTGGAAATGTAACTTTAATGGTAGAGTAATTTGTAGGTTAATTACCTTTTTATTTATTTTACTAATTAAGAAATTATCTTATAATTATTTTTATATTATTTTCTCCTCAAAAAAGAAGTTTTACTGCCCAAATTAGCAGTTAGTGTTTGCGGTGAAACTAAATATTAATTTACACGTACGTCCAATTTATATGTAAAGCGCTAACTAATTTTTCATGTTTTAACACTCTATATTGTAATAAATGACAACTAAATTTTAAAAGACTTTCATTAAAAATTTTTCAATTAGTCACGTATGAGATACATAACATTTTTTGTCTCTTCAAACATAACATTAGAAAATATTTTAATTGTTTACACGTCTAATAAACCGCATATATTAAAAAGGTGTATTCGTTTTAAAAGACAAAATACTATTAAAGTGATATTTGCTCAAACAATCGTCCAGAGATTACACCCATATGTAGCACTAATTCTGGTCAACTCCCGAACCCGTAGAGCGAAGAGGGGGCGGTTAATATCGCAATAAAACAACACTTGCATTTTTTTAATATTGCGACCTAAAGTCTTGAGGGCGAGAGATGTGTTGTGTGTCGCATAAATTTATTTTTAATATCACCAAATATGGAATATAATTTGGGTTTGTTTTGATAGCGTAGCACACATTTCAGTTGAATTATTTCTTTTTTTGTCTATGTGTGTGTGAGTGAATGTGTATCCAATTTTTTCCGTATACTTTAAAGTTCAATTTAAAAAAATATATTTACCTGAAATAATAATGATAAAATTCTAAATCGTAAGTTTGAGCTTTTTTTATCAGCTATAATTTAGAGTATTCTTTGTGTTAGAAAAAATAATAATAAAACCTTGTTAAAAATAAGAACCACATAAAATAAAACAAAATTTAGTTAATATTCAAAACGAAAAAAATTTTCAACAATCGATTGTCACGAAAGAGGTCTTTGTTTGGCGAGGTTTAAGTATTGAACTTATTAACTGCTATAGTAAACTGAATCAGTAAACTCAATAAGTTTTACGCTACCCTTTATTTCGTTTCTTTTTTTTGTAATTTTTTTTTTGTTCTTTCAAATATTTTCCTATTTATAAATAATTAATACATTATCGTTGAAATAAAAACTACTAAAATTAAAATATCTATCTGGTTCACAAATTTGATTATTATATCTTTGGCTAACGATTTAGACAGTTATGATCCAAAGTACATAAGCATTCGCTCCGTAAGTTCAAGGTTTAACTAATAAATTGCGAGATTATTATTTTAGTGCATCAAATAATAATTAGATGCGTCGCACGATATCATAATAAAAAATAGTGTTTGCCTTCTCTCTACAGCAGCTTAGCTTACATCAGAAGGGCATATAGAAAAAAAATATTTAAAATACTTCGATAAAAAGGAAAAATATTTCAGTTATTTTGTTCAAAAGCAAACCAGATATATCTATCAATCTGCCTGTTTGTCAGCGCTGTTAAACTTTGTTTACGCAATTTGTGTTTTTCGTTCACGCTTCACTTACTTTATGGTCAATTTTTATTAAAAAATTATAAGAGGAAAGGAAAAAAATTAGATCACAACAGCGATTAGATCTAGTTTCATATAATTTATATATTTATAGTGTTTTATGTATTATTTAAAGAAACAAAATCGCAAGACCTTATTCTATGTATATATTAATCTAAAAAACAAGTTCATTATGAATATAATTACGTTGAAAGTTCATAAACATAAGCTTATTTATGATTTATACCGCATATTGACGGATTTCGCATTCAAATTTAATTGTTAAAGCGAATTGTAATTCTTATAATACATATTCTTTAAATAAGTTTTATTTTTGTGTTTATGGAAAATTGTTTTCATTTTTTACCGGTTCATTATCCGATTTCGCGTTATATGGACATTAGAAATAATTATAAGATTTAATAAGCTTACCACCGAGTTTTGTAATCACAAAAGAATGTATATTCTAATAAAACTGTGTATTTATTAAATACTTTTTGATTTTTTCAAGGTTTTCCTAATAATTTTTTAACCCATTACATTTAGAAATAATTATTACATTTTTATTAAATTGCTTTAACCCATTGTTCAAACAAATATATTCTTAAATTTTCTTTTTATTATTATAACTATCCGCCCATTCCATCAAGAATGGGAGAGAGAAGAAAAAGTGTTTATTATATTATTAATTCAGTCCATTTACACTAATAGCAAACAATTATTCTATATTAAATTTAATAATGGGCAAAATTTTCAAGAGTAGAACTATAGGTAAATATAAAATCATTGCTCTTTTAAGTGAACGTGAGTTAAATGTTTTAATCGTTACAGTAAAATATTGAAAACGAGTCCTTTCATTTAAAACTTTGTAAAAATAAAGAAAAGTTTATTTGATAATTAAAGTTGCCTACAATTACTAAACTTTAAGCTTATATTTATTGGTAACTTTTTGTTGGTGTTTGTATTTAATGGCGATAGATGTCATTGGTACTAACGAGTAATCTTTGTACTGTATAACATTAATACTGACTCGTGAAGCGTTGCCTTTTATGACGTCGTACGACGGGTGCGTTTACACCGGAGTCTAGTTAGCTTTCGTTTCTCAGTTGTTATCAAGCTGTGCAAAAACTTACTATAACTCGCAGGTTGTGTTTTGAAATAGTTTGAAAAACTAATATGGCTCGGTTTAGTGTTAAATGACTGACATGTGCCTCCAATTCTGGCCCACAGACTAAACCCGGCAATGCGTTCACGTTTGACAGTGTGGCCAACAGTTGTTGGCGTCTATGTTATCGCATTAGTTGTTGTGTGCGCCGATCGCAGCATAATTGGTCAACAACGGTCAGGTAAAAACTTTTCCTATACTAAATTATCTAATATGCTGCACGTATTGACACTCCTTATTTAGTCGTTAGTATTAATAATTGTTTTTGCGCACATGGTTTTAATTTCCAATTAATACAACTCAAAACCAAATCACACCAAAAATGCAAAGTAAAAATATTCAATATTAATCGCAAAAATATCAAATGAAAAACTTTTCATTCAATTACAAGCATTCTGTATAAGAATTTACTGGATTTTTATAGTTTGCATATTAAAATAGCATTAATATTTAGGAAAACTATTATTAAAACTTGATTTTGTAATTAATTTTGGATTATATGTGCAACCATTTAGCATGCATTTATTGATTAACATAACATTTAAATTGTGATTTAATGGATTTGCAGAATACGCGGAAAGATATTCTCACGCAGACATTAATTACTATCATCAGCTAATGTTTGACGTTAACAACTATCAACTGATTGTGGGCGCGAGGTATGAATATTAGGATATTGTTGTTTATATTGTATAATGTTTTTGTAAATTTTGTTTTGATTCGTTAAATAATATAAACCAGTAACACATATGTGTTTACTGGCTATTGAGGAGTCGCTATTCTAGTTAACAAATGTTTGACCTCCAGCCACATCTTTTTTAAAACCCAGTGCTCATAAACCGTCGCTTCAGTGTATAAGTGAAGTTGAAAGCAACAGCTTAAACAATTATTGCCCTCCAGCTCAGGCTTGACATGTTGCTCAGTGTGAGCTATTTTCAACTTTTTTCCCTCCGTTTAAGATCAAATGATTTGTTTGGATTTACTTAAATACTGTACTGTAACTGTTACTGTAGAAGCGCGCAGAGAGAGAGAGAGAGAGAGAGAGAGAGATTATTAGTGAAAACCTTTTCTATTTTAGTCTTATTGTAATGGTTTAATGCTTTTGAAACTCGCAAGTAATTTAATTTATTGGTCATCTGTGAGACATACACAGTATTTGATTTAAGGGTTAGGGTTAGGAAGAAAGAGGTAAACACGTGCCAAACACATACAGATGTTCAAATCTGTTTTCGACTGAAATGTAATACTCCCTCACTTTCAAAATACAGGCAAACTTTGTCAAGTCTTCGCTTAATCTTAAGTATTATTAGCAATGCACGAATGGTTACCAAAAAAAATTGAAAATTACTTTGAAAATGCATAGAAGCATCATAATACAGTGACTGCATATACTTAATAAACTGCATAGCTATTGCTCATGTTTCCTATTGCCATTCGATCATCACTGATAGTGTTTTTAAAATGTGAAATCATAACTGTTTTCTTCGAACACATTTTCTTTCATTAAAATTCCAGTTACAAAACAGTACACACAATGCTATAGAAAGTTAATGCGGTATTAGCTGTAACAGTCATTGTCCAAATATTTTTAGACGATGGCGTCATATTATTAGATAATTTGTTTTGGGGATGACACTGCGATTTATTTTCAGACATCGCATTATGATTCATTATTACCGCTAAATCAATCATATTTTATTCTATAAATATACTAATTGTGTGCCAGCTTTCATTCGATGGGGAAACGAATTTCGGATCGCAATTAAAATTTTGCTCAGCTCTTTTTCCAATACAGGAAAAATTTATTTTTTTCATTATTATTTAATTATAAATGATTTTTTTCGAAATCAAACTAATATTTCGAACACTTTTTCCAAGTTGTACTACAAGTTTATAAGTTGAATAACTTGCATGTATTTATTCGCTTCTTATCAAAATAAAAACGTAATATGTTTACTGAAATACACTTAAAAAGGTTTTTCTTCTAATGATTCGAAAAACTCAAACATCAATTAACTCGAAAAGCATCAATTTTAGTTCTTTTTTCTTAAAATCAAAACGATTTCTTATATTTTTCAATCACTTTTCTCGATTAAACTTCAAAAGTTCTAATTATGTTTGACAAAGCTATTTATTTTTTAATGTAAAACCAATACTACGAATACCAGTAGCGCTAAATGACTAAATTCCTATACATATATAAGCGATTATAATTCGCTGGTAGCGTTTTGGTCATTTACATTCGAATTTGTTAGACTAACCTTATTGAAAAGAAGTGCTAACAACAACAACCTTTTTCAAACTTTGCTCATTCTCTCGTTCGTTACACCTGTACATAGCCATTGTTTAATCAACCTCTGTATGTTAAAGTACACTAACAGAACTTCCTTACAGTATTATTTATCCAAACAGTTGCGAGAGATAAAGAATAAGGTTTTTTTCTTCTTAAGTGTGTAACACTTAAACGATAGAAAAGATATAGAAATGTTAGGTAAGCTTTAACTTAGGCAGAGAGAGAGAGAGAGAGAGAGAATAAAAAATTCGTTTCTATATTTTTTCTGTTATCTTTACCATAGTGAATATCGGAGAATCGAGGCATAAACTTTTTCTTAGATTTCTAGACTTAAGGTTTTTGATTTTTGTTAACAACAAATTGCTCTTTTTCTAATCCTATAACTTATGTGGATTTTTCGAAATCACACTTCTATATCGAGCGAAAAATTTGCATAACACAATATACGGTATCTGGTTAACTAGAGAAAAAATGAATAATTACGTTAAATTACGTAAAAAAATATTGCCAAAAGCTATGACTGGCAAAAACAAAATTGAATTGACTACCGATTATTTACCTGTACGATCGTGTAATTAGCCATTAAATGACTGGAAAAATTGTTATAAGAGGATAACAACGTTTCTTTATGGTTTTCAATCTCGTTAGGCCAGTACTATACCATTATTTAATTAACCTTAGAATGTTAAAAAAAAGTACTTCCTTATTATTTTATCTAAACAATGGCTTTATATGTAGAAAAAAGAATTGATTTGCTGAAGTGTACATAAGCTTACAAATGGTTTTGATAGAGAGAGGAAGGAAGGGATTGATAATAAAAATTGCATTAAAGTACCATATTTTGTAATTGTTGCTAAAGAAAATAAGATGTGAATAATTTATTAAAGAATTTTTGCGCAAATATTGACAATTCTAAAAAAAGTAATCTGTTTTAATACCGGTCTATAGAGACTATTTGCTAAGGTTTGGTTTGGAAAAATTTCAAGACACAGTGGAGCAAATCTATTTGCCCGCAGATCAGGAAAAGCAGAAACTATGCGAACGAAAGGGTATGAAGCGGTGGCAGTGTCGCAACTATATCACCGTATTATTGCCCATGCATAGCGCAAAACAGGTATTAATTTGCGGCACAAACGCGTTCTCACCTGAATGCGAAGTACGGCAACTTTCGTCTCTGTTGACCGTTCAAAAGCCCGAACCAGCGATTAGCAAATCGGCGTTCAGTCCATTGTGGAATACTAGCTCATTATTGGTAACACAAACCGGTGATTATTACTACGCCGGACCGCTTGATTTTCGCGGTATTGATGCCGCCATAATAAGACACTCGCCAACCACTTCAAGCGCCTTGCGATCCACTGGTTCCGCTAAAAAGTCGATATTGCGTACTTTGCAATCGGATTCGAAGTGGATTAATGCGGACGCAAACTTTATTTCTTCGTTCGAGTTCGGAAAACACGTTTACTTCATGTTCCGCGAATCGGCGGTCGAGTATATTAATTGCGGCAAAAAGATATACTCGCGTATCAGTCGTGTCTGCAAGAATGACATCGGCGGCCAGTTTTACTATCGCGAAAATTGGACGTCATTCATGAAGTCGCGACTTAATTGTTCCATACCTGGGATTTTCCCATTCTATTTCGATGAACTACAATCAGTGCATTTGGTGGAGACCAGTGATAGTTCGCCCACTATTTATGCCACATTTAGCACATCTGAGTATGCATTTTAAATAAAGTTTTTTTTTCGTTTCCATTTCTTGACAATATAATTTATTTTTTGATTAGAAACTCGATCCATGGATCAGCAGTTTGCGCGTACAGAATGGACTCAGTGTTAATATCATTTCACGGCCAATTCAAGCGTCAAAAAGACACGCACTCGATATGGGAGAGCGCTAGCGTTAACAATAGAGATACGTTTGAGTGCACCGCTAATCCGATCAACACATCCGAACCTCATCAGTCAGAGCTACTTAATTCGCAGTACCAGTTAATGGACGCGGCTGTACAACCGATAAACGGTAAACCGTATATCATACACACGGAGAAACAGTTTCAGTTCATCGCTGTCGATGTGATACAATCAAAGCATCAAAATGCGGTCGAAGTTATTTTTGTTACCACTAAAGACGGTCTACTGATGAAATACGTTCAATGGCCGTTCTCTACGCAGGCGTGCCTTATTCACACGATTCAAGTCATTGATAGCAGCTCTAATGAAAGCACCGATTCTAACAGTGATACCATTGGTGACGCCATATTATCAATGAAACTGTTGAAAGATACGCAATCGATATATTTGGGTACAAAACGGGAGATAATTCGTATTGCTGTTCAGCGATGCGGGGAATACACCACAAAACAGCAATGTTTAGCGAGTGGTGATCCCTATTGCGGTTGGAATACGATGCAAATGACGTGCGGAACCGCTCCATCACGTAATCCTCACTCACTTCATTGGCATCAGTCCAATTCAACTCTATGTCCAAACTCTTCAGATAATGGATGGAGCGATTGGTTTGATTGCAACCAACTGAATGAAACTTTTGGTGATAAATGCTTTTGCCGTACAAAACCATGTCATTCGGTATCGCTTCACAAATGTTCTTCTAATGGTTATGAAGTGCAAGTCACCAATTGTACTATACATGGAATGTGGTCTGAATGGTCAGTGTGGTCGCCTTGTAGTTCAAGCTGTGGAACTGCTTCTAAAGTCAGAAATCGGAAGTGTTCATCACCGGCTCCGGCATATGGTGGACGTGACTGTTATGGTCCAGATAAAGAAGTATGTTTTTAATTGATATTTTAAATAGAATTTTTTACTACTTTAGTAACAATTTTGTAACGCAGGTAACGCAGTGTCAACATTTACCTGCGTGTGTCAACATATCTTTAGCAACAGAAGCGTCTATATTTAAACAGCCGAAATGGTCTGATTGGTCGCAATGGGAGAAGTGTTCGGCAAAGTGTGGCGGAGGTGTTCAACTGAGACGAAGACGCCTCGAATGGTCGGCTTTTGATAATAGGCAACAGTTGCAGAAGGATAATGGCTGCTATGGATGTGATGTTGAGTGGAGATTATGCAATAGTCACAGCTGTCAAGAGTTGAAACAGCAGTCAGAATGGACTGATTGGTTGGTTAAGAATATTACTGGAGATGGTATTGTGGAACAGAGGGTTAAGTTCACTTGTAGGGCACAGTTGGGTGACACGAATAGTGTTAATATACAGTCACGAATAGAAGAAAGGTTTATCGCTTCTCAGACCAACTCGTGGTCGATATGTTCAACAGACGGCTGTAATGGATGGCAATTTAAATGGAATGGTGACTATTTTATTAGGCGTCAATGTTCGTCGTTGGAGTGCATTGGTTGGTCGCAATGGACACAGTGGTCGATATGCGTGAAAGGAGTGCAAAGCCGTTCTCGCGAGTGTGACGGATCTATGAGTAAGTGTATCGGACATTATAAGGAACTGCGTTATTGTAGTGATGATAACAGCAATAATGACTTATTAAGTGATTCACAAACTGTGCTCAAATCCGCAAGCTTTTCAAATTTTGAGGCAAATGACGCGAACAGTTACAGCGTTCAAATGCTGCTTCTGTGGTGTTTCATATCATTCATAATCGGTTCAGTGATATCCGGTGTAGCAATCTATTTATGCATAACTAAAAGTGATCGCTTACGACACATGAGAAACCAAAGACTAAGTCTTCGACTATTCTCTTCATCGTCGCTTAAACAATCGTCCACATCTAACGCATATGTATCACCTCAAGAGTTTAAGCTTAATCATAATAACCAGGCAGCGCTGCTTTCCCCCCTAAATAATGGCAATGTTAGTCCGCCAGCGAGAGAGGCTACTATTAAAAGGAGTTCGACCATACGCGCCAAACTTCATTCCGATCAAAACTTTTGATTTGACAAAACATTCAGCGAAAAGTTTTTTATTGTAAAGAAAGTTATAAATAGTTTCCAATTTTTAATATTTTTTTTTATTTCTCTCTTCAGTATTGTTTGATCAGTGGAGAGAGGAATGTGTTTTGAAATTTATTTACTTTTTTTTGTATTCGAACAAATTATTATTATTATTTTGTTTTATTAAGTTTTAGTTCAAATTTTAAAGTCACAATGAAATGAAAACTTAATATATACATATGCGGTATATTATACTTGAAATATGTGTCTATATCTTGCCATAATTGAGTGCCATAAACGTTTACAATTTAATTAATGTAATTAGTATTAAAATACTATCATATGTACTATATTTTCATCTCATTATCATAGAAAAACGTTTTTGAAAATGCATTTATTTTTCTCTATATATTTTTATATAAAGAAGTATCTATTCTATTACTATTTAAAAATAAAATAAATATTTAATGTTTTATTATCAAAAAATAATTCTTTCGTAATCTAATGTAAATAATGAAATAAATTAAACAATGAAATTTTATTTTATAAATTTGTAATGATGTACATTAAATAATTATATAACTTATTATATTGCCTAACAGTCTCTTAATAATGGTTTGTGACTTCTATGTTCTAATCTTAAATCGAGTATAATTTTAAGTATTAACTGAGATGATAGCAAGAAACGAATAATAAAAGCCCAAAACTTATTATCGTAACAAAGATAAAAATAAATTTCTAGTAGTTTCTTATTGTAAATTTATATCAGTGCACACTTCAGTCGGGCATAATAGTCTTAACCGTAATTCAAACAAGTATTGAGCTGACACTATAATTTTTTTATTTTTATCATCATTTTGATACAGAGATGTAATGCAATACACAAAAACATGATAACACCCAGTAATATGATATGATATGCAGTTCAAAATACATAGTCAGCACAAATATTAAATCTTATAGCATAAATTTTGTTTTTATTTGTTACTTGTAACTGCAATATCGCAACGCCTGAAAAAAGAGAATTTCGCGGTAATAGCGAAATATACTCAAAAGGAAAACAACAACAAAAAATAAGAAAACGAAAAGAAAGCGGTTGTCATTACATTATGTGAGATGTTTTAGCGTTAAAAGAACTGATCCCCTCTTAGATATCTCCCTTTTGCAGTACCATTTTATTAAACTGGTAATCGCTTTGTGCACACGTAAAGCACGTAAAGGCGGCCTCAAATTTTTATTTTTAATTTCAAGTGTCTATTGCGAGCATTACAGCAAAACATGATTTCGTTTGAACCGCTTTTTAAAATTATTTTATTGCAACGATTTCGTGGGTTAATTGAATATATATTTTAGATTCTGTTACAGTAGTAACTATTTTACAGAGCATTTAAACGTAAAAACAGAGTTTGAGCCGCGAAATTAAGAATAAGGTGTTTTTTAAATAAATATCTTATCGAGCTATAAATCCTATAGCAAAAAATTTTTAGAATCAAAAAAATAATGTATTTTTAGATTATTTCGCATAATATTCACATTAAACGTATAAAAAATATTTACAAATAAGTAATAAAACAGAATAATAACGAATAAATAAATGATCTGAAAGCACTTGTATAATTCAGTGGCCAATAATTAAAATCGAGATTAAAGTAACAATAATATTGACGGTAATATTGACAATAATTATTTAATGTCATTATTGACGGTATGGGTGATAGTGAAATGATTGTCATAGAACTGTCTGACAACATCGGGACATTTGACATTCGCCAACTTCGAGGGCACAAAGTCTACGTCATCGGAATCGCGCCATGACATCAAATACATTAGATCTCCGCTCACATCGCACGCGCCAATAATCTTAATCGCTTGTAGACCGCGTGCAAAACCACGTGGCTTACCGTCATCGTCGACGATCATACTCTTACGATACTCTGGTTCGACGGAACCGCTCTTTCGTTTGTTACTCATATTACAACCAATCGACCGCTTTTGTTTGCCCTCTTCCTTACTCTTCTTCAGCTGTTCCTCGAATTGGGAAATTAGTTCTGGACATTCGAGATTCTCCTTCGGTTCCCAAGTGTTGTCTTCGTCCGAATATCCCTTCCATTTGAGGTAATACTCTGTTTTACCATTTCTCGTCTTTCGCTTATCGATTATCTTTTCGACCACAAATTTCTCTTCGCTGTCGTCATCGTCTACGTTAATGTCATTGATTTTATCGTTCAAATTATCGTCGATTAGCTTTGATTTGGCCATTAATAGATTAATGTTGATAATATCTAATAACTAACGTTAATATCGTATTAGCGTAATCACTAACGATAATCATTAATCGTAAGTATATAATAAACGTACGTAATTGATGTAGAAATGTGGTAAAACGTACATACGTTATGTACATACAATATTTGCCACATTTATTTTATTGTTTTGCGCTTAAACTAACATTATTTATATTACAACGCTATCATTGTCTTGTATTGTTTTAAGTATTAACGCAACTTTAATCAAATTGTTCTCTCAATTTATAAATATGAGTAAAACAAATGACGTAAATATGGAGGAAGAAGAGGAGGAGGAGTATGTGGTGGAGCGGATCGTCGATCGCCGCACGCGAAACAATGTGATCGAATACTTCTTGAAGTGGAAGGGTTACACCGAAGAGGACAACACGTGGGAACCGGTGGCTAATCTCGACTGTCCTGAGCTTATATCCGAGTTCGAGGAGAATCGGAAGAAGAAGAAAGCGGAGAATAAGGCCAAAGATTCGGAGAAAGAGAAGGAAAAGGCGTCGAGTTCGGCGAAGAAGAAGAGCGCGACAGTCACTGAACCAGAGAAGAAAAAGAAGAGAAGCGAAGACGACTCGAAACCACGCGGTTTTGAGAGAGGACTCGAACCCGAAAAGATTATTGGAGCGACTGATGCGAGCGGTGATCTCATGTTTCTGATTAAGTGGAAGGATAGCGAGGAAGCGGATCTCGTGCCCGCAAAGTTGGCTAATACTAAGTGCCCGCAAGTTGTCATCAAATTCTATGAAGAACGCCTTACCTGGCACTCCAGCGGTGTCGCTGATGAAGCGGCCGGTGATAAAGATAAGTGAGCGCACGAATGGATGACAATCACAGCAACAAAATGCGTCACCGATATTGTGTTCATAAACATTTGATTTTGATAATACGAAAATTTCCTAAAATATCACATTTTTTATTACGATTAAAATGGCGTTTTTTCAAAACTTTTGATATGGATTTTTAATAAATTTGTTAAAATAAACCTTAAATTTGAAATTTTCGACTTAAAATATATAATAACGCACGAAATCATATGGTGTGCATGAAAATCAATTACTTAATCATACAAATAAACAGTTTCCGATGACCTTAAATATTTTAAACTCTTGTTGTGTTTAAAAATTCATTCAACATTTTAATAAAAAACACATTATCTATTAAATATTAAGATGACATTTCTTTCATGCTTTTTTCGTTTCATTGTTGGTAAAATCAACCACTATTTTAGCGGTATTTGTAAAGTTTTGTTTCGTTTTCTTCAAATTTTATACACAATTATTTGAAAAATCGATAAAAATTAGATCAAATTGAGAATTAAATAGAGCGCTAATAAATCAGCAGAAAATTCACAACGGAAGTGAAGAATCAATGGATTTCGTTGACTTATTAGTTAAACTATCGGTAGGTTTCACGGACTTCGCACCAGATTCGGATTTTCGAAACGCTTTCACGTACTGTTCGCGTTTGGTTTGCGTAATACGTTCGCGTTCGCCAATCGTTTCGGCGTCTAATCGAAAATCGTCCACAGTTTTGTAGTTCGCGAGTTTGTCCCGAAGTATTGGGTTCACGTCCAGTGCGGACGCGTTTTTGTAGTATTTCCGAAAAGCCCAAAACTTTTCCAGACCATAAAATTCGCCTGTAATGCGAGAAACAGTTTTTTTGTTAACAAGTGTTGCAAACCATTAGCCATTATATTAATGCTATGATTGAATCATATTCGTGTTCACTTTTTGTTCTACCATTTCTTTTAATAAAAAAATAATAAGCATTTTATTCGATCATCACTTAAATAAAATGCTTTTAATAGCGAAATGGCATTCAAACTACTGTTTAATTCTTAAAAACTGGGAATAAATTTCTCACCAGATTTCATATCTTTAATGGTTTCGGTTTGAAAGTCGTCGAACAAGTCGTGGCGAAAGTGTTTCTCGAGTCCGTAGGAGTAGAACCGAAATAAACACTCCAACCCATACCGATATCCAACATTGGCGTCTTCGCACGCCAGTCTCCGAAACTCTTTATACATTCGCCAATTAAAGTGTTCCCTCAAAAAGAAAGACCAGAACCTGAATAGCGTGTTCATCTCCTGACTCTGTCCGATACCTAAACAAATATTAATACAATTTTAAATTATTATCGGTATACCGTAAGCATATAAGTAATATTAACCCAATCGCTTTCTTTCTTTTAGACAACGCGACCTAAACTTATGATACATTAATTGTGTGAAACCGTTATCCTTTAGCAACGAATGAGACGGATGTTCGAAAGTTGGCAGTGATTGTGGCGTAGAGCCAGGACTAGGATATGTGGCATTCGAAGCGGAATCAACTGTTAGCGAATCGAGCGATTGGTGGTGTGGCTGAGCGGTGGAACGTTCGTCCATAACCCAACCGACGTGATGCTCGATCGGCGGATCCGACGAGTACTTCGTCTTTTGTTTGCGCGGCGTTCCAGAGCTAAGTGCTTGCGGTTCTGGCGCCGGATAGAAACGCGGATCAGTCGCCTTATTCTTACTATGATGAGTGGATTTGGACTGTTTTTTCGGTGTGGTTGTAGGCTCTGGCACTACTATTGGCAATGATGTGGCGTGAGATAAGTGTCGCTCCATAAACGACTCCTCTTCGTAACTGCTTGGCGGCGGAGGTGGTGGTGGCGGTGGAGGGTATGGCTTCTCTTTCATCAGCGATTTGGGTGAGTATTGCTCGAACGCTTCCTGCGATATCAGTTCAATGGACTTGTGTGTCGGCTTCGCGTAACACTTGTCCTGCGATGGCAGCATGTCTTGTTCGTAGTAATAGAGACCGTCATTGATCACTTGCGCCAATTCTTGCGTGATCTTCACTCTTGTGGTCCAATCGCCGGTTCGGTCGTAACCCTCGTGTTTGGCGTTGCGTTGGTTTGGGGTTTGCGAGCCGGTGGTCGTGTTAGTGGTAGTGTTTCCGGTAATGTTGGTCACGATTATGATTTTGGCCACTTCGTTGTCGCTCATCTCATTATCGTTGTCGCTGGATATGTAATCGTAGTCGTAGTTATCGTTGTTGTAGTTGTCGTACATGTTCTTGTAATAGTAGTTGTTCTGGTAGTGATGGCTGTTATTGTACTTTATTTGTGACGATTTTTTCATTTCTTCTATTATTCAAAATTAAAAACAAAACGAATTTTAAAACGAATTTTCTTTGCATATCTGTAAAGTTTTTCTTATTTTTGTCTATTGAAATACTTAGCGATTTGTTGGCCATTATTGCTATAATAGGTTTTTCGTTCCGTTAATTTCCTGTCGATTTTTTGTTTTTTATTTATTATATATATCTGGTGTTGTATAACAAATGTTTTTTTCTATAGCGAGACTTAACGAACGCACAAAACAGTCGTCGTTTTATTTTTGTTTATATTGTTATTTGTTGTTTGTTGCTGTTTGTGACTAATAGTCTGCTGTAACGCTAACATTGATTACGCGTTAATAATAACCATAAATACTAGAGCCCAGCATTGATATTTACGTACAAAACCGATTGCCATTGCGTTAACGCTAACATTGGAAAAGTTTTGTCGTTGTCTGTTGATCTATACTTAAGGAATATGCTAGAATGTAGTGCAACGACATCTTTATTAGACAACCTGAACGTGATGTTGAAAGTTTTCTATGTATTTACATCATTTAATAAATTGCTCATTTTGTAAATAACAAAAACTTATGAATTTGAAGACAGTTCATGTTATTCAGCAGTGGACTAAATATATAATAGAATTATATGTTGATATGTATTTAGTTTTTTATATACATTTTGATATGCTGTACTTAAAACTTAACATTTTTGTGGATGAAGAATTTCTAGGGCTTCCGTTCGTACTTGTTTATGCATTAATTATTTTTTGAAATTTGGTTTAAAACTCAAGTTACAAATTTTAATTATTAATATTTTTCTTAAGTGTTGACTGGGTTAAAGTGTATAATTAAGCCAGAGTTTAATAATTTAAATGTTAAACTTTTTTATTCCACTTTTAACCGATGCGAATTATCACTTTTAAGAGTATATCAGATATGGTTAGTCAATGTCAATCATGGATAAAGATTATGAGTCAAAAATTAGAAACTTTTGAACACAATCACGAATGTAATATATAATTTTTTGTTAAAATTCCATTGAATGGGAATCCTAACACCTGAGCACTAACGATTTCAAATTATACATGTTTGAAATAAATTTTACATTTATTAATACTTCAATGTTTTGCTTTTTATTAATTAATCTAAACAATTCCAAATAAATTCAAATAATTTTATATAAACTTCCGCGTTTGTAAATTTCAAATCAAGCACACCTTAAAACTAATCCGATCTTTGTAAACATACATAAATTGGCAATAATTAATTTGTGTTCCAAAAGTGTTTTTAACTCTTCTGCCAACAAAATAAAAAATTGGGAAATTTAAGTAAATATGAAAATTATTGAACATAAAATTAGCGAAGCGTATGACACTGTAATAACCCATATAATATCGAAAACACGCTCAACGATTTTAAATATAGACCATCAGTTAATGGCCTTTTAAAAGCAAAAATTTCAGAGTTTACTGTGCACTTAATTGTATTGTAAACTTCTGTGCGTTTGCATAATTGTTTAAGGATTTGTTGTACTATTGAGTGAATACATAACGTTAAGTAGTAATTTATTGATTAGTAAGATTGACAAGTTTTATTGCAACATCATAGTAATTATTAATGTCACATTTTTATCTTCACAATTTTTTAGTGTTTTTTCATCACATTTTTAAAACCTCATTAAAATATTAAATTGAAAATTTTTATTAAAATTGCTAATTTTTAATGAAACAACATTTTGTTTTTATAAATTTTAGCCAAATTGATCATTTATTTCTTTTGCTTATTATAGCGGAAAAATCCCCAAAGATAATACTATTGAGTCAATTGGTTTTTCTGACAGAATTAATATCAACGTAGTTTATCTGTTTAGTTTGTAAGAATTAAAAAAAATAATTTTCATTAAACAAAATAAAAAAAAAGCTAAAAAGATAAATGAATATGAATCTTTAATGTAATTTGTTAAGCTTTTAATTTATGTTTTACTCGGAAAATAAAAATAATGGACTAAATTAGAAAACAAAAATAAAATGAGGATGACATCAAATAATTGATACTAAACAAACAAAAACTTCCTCGTAACTATTAATCAGTAAAATAAAATGAATTTCATTTTAATTAATTTTAAACAGAATTGACTTCCTTTGATAATTTTACTTATTAATTATATTCTTGATCATTAGATTTTTAATAGTCACTATTTATTTGCTATTTTAAAAACTATTTTATATAATTTTATATAAGTTTATTTAACTATATAACAAGTTTTTAACGTGCTTTCGTTTGCACCTTTACGATTTGTTGTTGTTTTATAATTTTAATTTTATTACTTTTATGAATTAAAAGTAAAATTTAAGATAATTTTAGAAAAAATTATTTAATAATCAGCTTGATAAACCTTGAAGCACTTAAGTTGAGATTTGCGATGAATTTCATAAAACTGGAAAGTGCATAGCGACAAAGAATATGCTAAAGAGCAAAAGTTCTTGTATCAAATATTTTGTAATTGATGATCATGTTGAGTTAACGTCCTAAATTTTTGTATGAAACAATAGCAAAAAAGTTATCTAATTACAATAAGTTTTAAGGCGTACGTTCCACTCATTCTGAATTTTTTTAATTAAATATCTTCTAACAGAGATAAAAATAAGATTAACAAATAAAGAGATTAAAATTATATTCATTTGAATGTACTTTAACTCCAAAATGAAACTAGAATTAATGTATCAAGAAAATTACAAATAGGAATGATGACAATGATTAAAGACAAAATATCCAAAACAAAAATATGGGATGAAGTTCCTACCCTAAGTCAAAAAAATTGCTACTTAGTGAGTTTTCAAAACTTCACATATTTTCTTGAAATAATTTTAAATTATATTAAGACAAATAGCATAATTTTCATTTTAGCTAACTGTAAAAAATATCGATACATATTAGATAATGTTTTTAGGATCACTGATGGGCTTGGTTCGTGTTTTGCATGTTTTTGCTGGCATATGTGACGTTTCATGTGACGTAACAGCACTATCAAAGGCTACAAAAAGACACGAACCAGCCCCAACAGTGTTTAGGATAAGCCATAGATAATTTACCTGTTTTGTGGCAAATGAGAGAGAAATTAAAATTTAATTTACGGTAAGAATGGAAGTCAAAATAACTATATTTTCCACCACTAGTATGAACTTATACGAGATTTATTTAATTTTAAATACATTTTATTAATTGTTACTCTTTGGTTGTTTTTTATTATTTTTATTTTCTTGACATATTTTTGTTATTATTCTTTAAATAAATAAGAACATCTCTTCTGCATTTGAAAGCTTGAAATTAATTAGCTAAATCTTAGTTTCTTACTCAGGTTTTGAAGATTTTTTCTAATTAGTTCCATGAAATGATTTTATGGACTCATAAATTATTTTCACTCTATTAATGTAACATAAATTATAAAAGGCGAATCGCCAATCGTTTAATTTAATCTTCAACTTTATTCAATGGTTCTAACTTTTTATTTAATTATTTGATGTATTTCTTCCGTTGATCATAATGGACATTCTATGAAAGGAATATAAAATATTTTAGTTGCACAATCGCTTACACAGAGCGCCGCTCACGTTAACTTAATTAAACATAAGACAAAATAGCAAAATTAAAAACTGAAAAATAGTTCATTACTGTAGTATGCCATACGAAATGCAATCATCGGCTAACACTTCATTGTACAGTATAGTATAGTAATAACTTTTTGTCTATTTTTTAAATGGCTCTTAAATGATTATGTAAATGAATCTGGTTTTAGGATTACCTTAAAATTATATATTACAATCAATTAATTAAATTATTCGTAAATAGAAAAACAATTATGACCTTTGATATCATCTTAAAAATAAATTAAATTTTTATTACTATGAAACCAAAAAAAAATTCAAGAGTAAACAAAACTTTAATTTAATAATTAGTATTTTATTGTAGAGTAATTAAGATATGAGTGTCTCAGGTGTAACAAAAACAGTATGTATTTTATTTCTGAGTTAAAAAATTATGAGTTAACCACAGATTAGTATTTAAACTTTACTACAGCGTACCAAAGACATTTATGTTCACTTATCTTCTTTTTTATTCTCAGAAACTCATAGAGAAATTTTTTCCCCGATAAGGCTTCATAGTTAACTGACAGTTTTTAATATATCCGTTTTTTTTCTTTCAAAACTCCATAAAGTAAGAAAACTAAAAGCTTGTATGGATATCACTATAACATATCCGGTAATATATTTTAGTATTTCTTAGAACAGTATTAGTTATTAAAAGTTGATAGTATCTCCAGTCTTAAGGCTGCGGTTAATGAATTATAATGCATTTGTAACACAATTTATCAGTGCATACACTTTTTATTGTTTTAGTGATGGGCGTACGCAATGCTCAATCAATGCTCTATGTTCTGCGAAAATCTTAAATTTAATAAATCCAAGTTACGACAAATCATTTTACTGGTTCTGAAGAACAAATTCGGTAAAGAAAATAAAATTCGATTTCATTTTATTTAATTAATTAGATAGATTTATAAATTATTGGTAGTAGTTTTGAATTAATTATATCGATTTCTTAATCGTGACAAAAGTTATATCTTCAGGATTGTTAGTTCAAATTTTTAGTTTAGCTTCTCACTTCTGGGGTTTATAACCCAGCTTTTAAAAATAAACATTAATAAGTAAATAATTTATTTTTATGCAAATAAATGGCACATAACTTAAATTTATATAACAATTTAAATTATTTTTTAACCCAAGAAGTTTTTATAGCTCTTCATTTTTATTTTATTATTTAATGCCACAATATAACAGTAATCGTACCCACGATTTCGAGTGAAATAAGTGCTTGTTATGAAATATATACGAATCGATTAAATTAATATTGTGTGCATAAAACAATAGTATATCGAGCATCAGTAAACGAAAGCAAAACAAAAAACATAGGGTTCAAAATACTTATATTAGGACATAATAATGTTTACCCGCAATACGAGCTAAATTTTTTCTTTTTTCTAGCTCACATTTTTAAAACAGACACTAAATATAAATGAAAGTAACTATTTTCGAATGTAATTTTAAAAAGTGTAGTTTTTATTCAATTTTTTGAAATAATTTTCTGGATTTAAAATCCATAAGTATTATTTTTATACTCCTTTTTTATTGAACGGTGAATTTTTAGTGGAGTAAGCGATTTTACTTCCACTGAGAGGTAAATTTAAATGAATTTCGTGCGTGTTTCGTTTGCATACGATTGTGTGGTCGGAATTAGCAGGAAATAGAAATAAGAGAATTATATCACTTAACTTATATAATATCTATGCACGAAACACTCTTTTATTCTCTTATTTTAATGCTACTTATGTACGGGTAAACTCCATAAATAGATATAGTCTATGTTCATTGCGGAATATTATTTAAGCGGAAGTTTGGCTTTTTAACGAAAAAAAACGGAACTCTCGTGCAGTGCAATAAAATGTTTAGTTTTTTAAGTATTAATATTCAAATATTTTCGACTCTTTCTTACTTTCTCGCCTTAAATTTGTTAAATGATATATTTATGATATTATAGTAATAAAAACTTATGTAATTTATATTGTAAATTTTACTCCCATTTTTAAAGGAAATCATAACAAAATTTTGGTATTGATTTGAGATATTCTGTTAAACCTAAAAGTTTTTTAGTTTTAAGAAGATTCTAGGAACCAATCCATAGTTAAACAGATATATATAGTTGTAATCAGATACAGTTTGTATTTTGAAATTATCAATACTTCCCATTTAAAAAATTAAAATATTTGTTCCAACATTTAACGAGAAATTATCTAATTTTTAATTGACAATTGTGGATTATTTGTTTAAATTTTTTGAAAATTTCGGAGAAACATTTCAAAATTTTTAAGCACTAAATTATTTTGAGCTCACCTTAAGATCACTGCAAAGCTCTTTAGATTCTGATATATCTTTAGCTAAAACGTTTGTTTTAAAAATTGGTAAAAATTAAAATTCAATCAATTTAAATCTAAAATGTGTTATAATTTATAATAATCGATAATTGTAGTGAATTTTGGATGAAAAGTAAATTTTTAGAAAAAGACAAATGTATGAATATCTTCTAAATTTATAAAAATTAAACGAATGATTAATAGTCAAGGAAATGAAAATTCAAAATGAGTCACTTTATTTAATCGTAAATTGTAGAATTAATAAAATTGCACAGTATAGTAAAGACAATTTAGATGTGTTCAATCTCCATTCCATCAAAAATAAAAAAATTTCTCACCAAATACCGTCGGTAATAAAATTTAAAATATTATTGATTTGAAACTCTGCATTTGTTAAGTTTTCTGGGACTGTTTATGTTTATATTTTTGCAGAACAAATACTTTAGACTAATCTTGTTTTCTTTTTATTTCTTATTAATTATTAGCTTTCAATTAACTTAATTAACTAAAGTAACTAAAAAGTACTTAAGTGTTAAATTATATATATATTTTATACGACTTTGACAGATAAATGTATTTGACTATATCCGACCATCTGTCTGTCCGCACTCTTATGTCAATTATAGGATTTTTTAGCTCACTTTGACAAAGTCAGCTATTGGATTTGCAATGTCTGTCTGTCTGTCTGTATGTCTGTAGACTTTTTTAGATTACAAAAATCAGGCAAAAATAACTAAAATTGAGTCAAAATAGTACCAAAAGTGTGTCAAAATTGGCTTAAATAGGGGCAAAAGAGCGCTTAAAATTGGTCAAAAATGACTAAAAATGTGGCACAAATGGCTTTAATACTGGCAAAATAAAGCTTGAATTGTGTTAAAAATGACTACAAATGGGGCAAAATTTGCTTTAATATGCGCAAAATCCGGCTTAAATTTGGTCAAAAATTGTTAATATCGTAGCAAAAATGAGTATATTTTTGTGTCACGCGTATTTCTAATATACCTAAACACGTTATAACACGCGCATAATTGTATCTATAAGCACAATTTTGATGTTTCCTCATCGACAGCTAAACTAAGAATGAATAAAAATAACCTTAACATTCACTGAAGTACTATTTATAACACTGTTTTAGAGCACATAAAAATTTTTATCGAAACAATAATAATTAAAAATTTTGTTTGTTTAAAAATAGAAATCAATAATATAAGCCTACAATAGAGTATAAGTCAAAGTGAGCGCATTATTAATGTTCATTCTTGTTTGTTGATTATATTCTTGTTTTGATGATCAGCAACTCATTATTCTTACAATGATATTTTACCAATTTTTCATAAACGTTCTGCTAATAACGTTAACGTTGCCAATATTTGCTATTTGTGCGCAAAGGTTCGGGACTTCGAGAAAGTGAGCTAAAAAATATTAACTATTAATTTTTATTATATAATAGCATTTTTGAGAATTAAACCAAATGAAACAAATGTTATTACGGTTACATTTTAGCGTACTTAATTCTTTGTATAGTAATTTTAACTGTCAGTTAATTATTTATTAATTCATCAATAAAAAGATTTTGTGCAGATTCTGTTATAACAAAGCTATTTTAATTATAAACATAAGTTAGATCTTCGCTTGACGACGTCGAGGGATAAGAACACATACGCTATATAATTTCGAACGATTTTTACTACATTTTAAAGAGTAATTGAATTATAGATAAGTTTGGATAAAACATTTTTGTAATAACCTTTAAAATACGAATTAGGCAATTTCACTAGTAAGCGTGGTCTCTATTGTTTTTAGTTGCTATTTAACAATAGACTAATTAGAAAATTTTCAATAATTAATAATAATGAAGCGAATACTCGAAATCAAGCCAAGAATTAATTATAGATAATTCATTTAAGATTATATCTTATTACTTTATAAAGTTTGCTAAGTCTGTCAACTTTTCCCACAAGTATTGTTTATCCTAAAATTATACGTATTATAATTAATTTATTTATTAGCCTACTTTTCGGATTTCTCACAGAAAATTATTACAAACATTGATAATTATTCTCAAAAAAATAAAATTGCGTAATTTGCTTATTAAAAATTTAAATTAAAGTTTAATGTTATAAATGTAAAAATTATGAATTAACAAGTTATGATTTCGAAATCACAATTATAATAGCATAATGACACTTGATTTTTATTGTTAAAAGCGTAACGTACACTGAAATAGCGCCGGCTAAGCTTCGACCTCAGTCTCAATACCACGTTAGTGTCTTGATCTATGACTCTATTAGTCCAGTGGAGGTCGATATTACGGTAAGCGGACCAATAGAATCAGTTCAACTCTGCCAGCAAAACGTTTGTGGTCACCGCAGCTCAAACTAGAACATTAAACATAGAAATTGGCTAGTAGTCTGAAGGAACGTATAAATTAATAGTTAAAGGAAAACGTGGCTTTCAATTTATTAACGAAAAGTCACTCAAGTGCGAGCAGAAGAGTGTGTATGTGTTTATTCAAACTGATAAAGCAATTTATGATCCAAATCAATTGGTTCAATTCAGAGCGATTATCGTAAACCCAATGCTTATACATATGGAATCGGGCGATATTCATATCTATATCCAATTAAGCATTTAATTATTTTTATCTATTTTTTGATATAAATATTTTTAATTAACTTATTAAATGTTATTTATTTATGTTGGTTTATAGGACTCTAATGGCAATAGAATTAAACAATGGAATAAAGAATTCACATCTCGTGGCTTTATTGCAAAGGGACTACAATTGTCAGATCAGCCCGTTCTCGGAGATTGGACTATATTTGTCGAAGTACTCAGACAACAATTTACGAAATCATTCACTGTGTCTGAATACGTATTGCCCACATTCGATGTCGAGCTTTTATTGCCAGCATATGCCACTTACAA
>JAQIXJ010000866.1:0-26332 GCA_034700185.1 Phthiracarus laevigatus | reverse complement strand
GAGGGAAAGAGAGAGAGAGAGACGAAAAACTATTTTTATATTATTAACTATACAGTGTATAGTATACACCCTTCTGCTAATAAGTGCGATATAATAAGAGAAATAGAAGGTAAGGACCCCGTGGCTCCTCCCGCGATGCGGAAATAAGTTCATGGAACAGTATTTTTTATAACATATACTAGTACACCCTTCTGCCATTCTCTGCAATAAGCAATATACAGTACAGTATAATAAGAGAGATAGAAGTTAAGGACCCCGTGGCTCCATCGTGTAGTGCGGACAATAGTTGGCACAACAGAGTGTCCCAAAGTGTCAGGGGAAATTTACTTTAAGACTTCAAAATTTTAGGGGAGGGGTTAAGCTACTCATATTTAAGCGACAATTTTTCTGCCATCGTTCAAAAAAACATTTAAAAAATTTTTCCCCATAGAGTTGTTATTTTTTCGGCAGGGGGTCAACTTTTTGAGAACTCTTAAGTTACCCCCCTCCAGACCACTCTTTGGGAAACACAAAAAAAGAATTTTTTATATTATTACCTCACGTCATCAGCACAGGTGGATTATTAAAAAATATATAAGAGGATAGCGGACGTGGCAAATTCAATAGTTGTGTAGTTGGTGCTTAGCTGAACCTTACGCTTAATTTTATAATTTTTAATTAACCCTTCTTTTAGGTTGATTAGTGGTCGTAACATATTTGGGGGCTCAGCCGGGATAGATCGCCTCAATCAAAAGTAAAAATTTGTCTTTTTTTTATTTTTTATTAAACTAAATTGATTTAAAGATGATTTGTAAGAACGAGAAAATTTTTGATCGATTTTGTTAAATGGAAAGTCAATAAGATTGCATTTGTTACTTTTTATTTTATAATTTTAAATCATATGATTGTTATATGAGTACAAAATACAGTTTTGAGTTATTTTTAACCACATTTATAAATTCTAATGTTTGCTATTTTGAATGATAAAAGCTATAACAATTTTTCTAGAAATAAAAATAAATTTCCGTTTAAATCGGACTAGTCATATTTACCTCTTTCTCAAAATTTTTTTATTACCTTATATTTTTAAAAATTTTAAAATTTACTTATAAATTGAACTAAGAAGTAGTTAGAAAATTTATTTTAAACGATATGACGTGATACTGACGGACAAAAATACATCGTCGCGACAGATTATTAATCAAAGTATGCTGAGACTAAAGCTGTACTCAACTAGAGTGCCAAAGAATTGGCAGAGTTCATACTTGAGAAAATTATACTTCGACATGGAGCAACTCAAGAATTGATAAAGGAAAATCCTTGCTAAACAAAGTGGTTGCATCTGAGCTCGATAAAGTAGGTTCAAAGAAAGTCATCACTTCTTCATATGACCCGAAAACAAATGAACTGACATTGGCGACATTGCTATCTATGTTTGTCACAACTAGACATGATGATTGGTCAAAGTTTCTGAAGTACTTCGCATATAATACATCGAAACAAGAGAGTACAAAATTTACACCATTCAAGTTGGTTTACGGAAGATCACCAATAATGCCAAGCAAAACGACATACGCTGAGTCATTGGGCATATATGATCCTGATACCTACGGTGACATTGTCGGAAGTTATCTACGACATCAAATAGACAAGCCAGAGAAAACATTGGTGAAGCACAAGAGAAAATGCGACAACAATACATCAAACCACAGAGAAGTCCTTTTTCTACCAGACGATTTGGTTAACATGTACACGCCGATAGGGAAATAAGGATAAAGTGAAAAGTTTCTCCATCGATATCTCGGACCAAACTCAGAAAATGCGCAGAATCCAGAAACACCGCAAACAACTAAGATAAAACAACAGTCAAAGGAAACTGTACCGAAAGTACTTGAAAATCCAAGAGCAGACTAAACGACTAGATCCGGAAGGAGTGTGTTTCTAAAGAGGTTCAGTCAATTATGTACATTACTAGCTATCATAATGTTAATGTCAGTGGCCGAAACAACATTCCTAAGAGTTCCTGGAATTCTATGGCGTCAAATCAACAAACTGATAGTGGTTGGAGTAGAAAGAGTCTACTAGACCTTCCAATATTTGGCTCAGTGTTTCATCTTCATGGAATATAGATTCGTGACGCAATCACACCAACAACCTCTAAATAAATGGTGTAAGAAGTCGTATGTAGAACACTTCCTGACACCACATTCCAGAATGTGCGACAGGGACAATGTTGAAAGTGTTTCCTCTTTTGATTATAAATCTGGATATCATGTAAATTTTACATCAACTCATGCACTTGTATACGAAGAAAACCAATACAAAGTAAAACACATGAAAAAATAAATATTCCTTGGAAAAACTAAACACTGGACTTAGAACTAAGAAAAATGTAACAGTTTTAGATAATAAAGTTGAAGAACTTCAGAAGTTTCGCGATCAAGCATTGATACAATTCGAAAAATCAAAAGAAATAAATAATCTCACACTGGACTATGGAGATGAATGCCCAATAGAAATCGTCGAATTTATAAGTTGTACTATAGAACTCCAAACAATAAATTAAACTTCACTTTCAACTTACAAAATATTGATAAGACTTCAAAGATTGTGAAAACGTATTCCTTCACAACAGTCAAACATTTTCAAACAAAAATCGGAGTGTTTTGTTGATTATGCCGGTAACAATATGATAATATACAACAAAACGAAAAACTGCGTTATTCTAATAAATGGTCCAATGCACCAAACCGTAAATAACTTGGTTTTACTACCAATAAGAGAAGTGTGTCGTACCTACAGTAATCAGTCCTTTGCAGACCTATTGATAGTTACGAAATGTCTTAAGTTTGATGAAACGAATAAACACCAAATACTACAAATCAAACACGCAAACACAAACAATTTTTTCAATTACTACCACAACAAAATAATTTTATTCGATAACGTTATGGAATATCCCAACTTCGTATTTCAAGTAGAGAGTAATATTCCGTTCTCAAAAGAAGATTTGCATTATACATCAAATCAAGTTCGTCTTCAAACTGACATGTCATTCGATCCAAAGTTATCTTATAAAATTAACCTGAAATTGAAGGACATTACAAACGTTTCAGTAAACATCAAACAGTTGAGAGAGAGTATTAGAGCTATTAATCTAGACCCTGGTTTCACCATAATCAAAGTACCAAATGAAACATATAACTTGTTCACAATTCTTTAATGCGTAATGGGACTCTTCATAATAATAATAATAATGGCATGTTGTATAAAAAAATATTGTTGTACTGGACCGAATCCAGCCGCACGTCAGAGCTAAACACCGAATAATGTGAACATTTGTATAGAAATGACACCACTCACTACTTCTCAAAGATCGTCTCCTCTACCACCACCTCGATTGTCTAAAATGGAGCTAAATGATCTGAGACCAACAATTGGATCAATAAATAGCTTTTACAGATAAATTTAAATCAATTATAAATCTCTATTATATTTTATTTCATTTAGTTTTATTTGGTTTGGCACATATTTTATACTGCACATTTATTTTATTTTGCACATATCTGGGATTGAATATTTTTGTTTCGTCACAAACTCATCTATTCAACCAAATCTGATTCAATATTGGAGTTTTATATTTTATTTTAATCTTTTTTCATTAATGATGAGTCAATTTAATGATATCGAAGACCGACAACAATCGGAGTTAATTGTTAACCTTGCGGAACTTGAAGAACCGCGCGAACTTTTGAAAATTAAATTTGTTGGATACTAAGAAATATGTTGGAATGCACATGGAACATAGAACCGTGGACTTGTAGATTGTGCATTTTGTACAAATGTGTGTCGTGAACCTAAAAGGTGCAAGAAGTGTAATTTCGACGTGTGAAGTGTGTACATCGCACAGTGTCAAATCTTAGATATCAGAGGCAGACAAAATTGCTTTTATGATAACGACTCGTGCGATTACGAAATCATCGCCTTAATCACAACACAAGTTTAGTAAAATCATCATTACTTGTTGGCATTGCGGGGAACAGTTTTATCATAGCCAGTTTCCAAATCACCTTAACGTTTGTGAAGGATGACAGTGCACCAAATGCAAACTCTTCAAAGGTGATTATAGTAAGCCACACCATTGTGAATATGAACAATTACAATTCGTGCAATACCAACACGCATTGTGATTAAAAAAGAAATGAAGATGAAAGAAACATCTCTGAGCTAGCAGAAAACATCGCTGCGAAATTTTTGCATATCGTGAACATTTTTCGAAGATTTTAAACCTAAGAAAATTGGCAGAACGATTAAATAACACAATCGAAGAGCTCGAACATGAACTCTGTGACACGTTGCGAAAATTAAACCGAACCAAACGACAACAACGAGATGTTGAGAATGCTGTTGATGCAAGGGGGTCCATCCCCTACAAGAAATGGTCAGTGGTCCCAGCGCCGCCGCCAAACAACAACCAGTTATATAAGCACTCGACTTAATATACAGCAACGCCACGGATCCGCACGGTTTAGTTAAGCGCTAACTGGATTTATGCAGACAACGTAAGAATGTCAGGATTCTTACCATTTGTTGTAGAAGACTTTGACCGCTCAAAAATGTCATGAAACGATCTTCTACGGAAAAGCTTTTCAAACAAAATATTCCACACTACGAACATCAAAACTACCCCATAGTAGATATTCGTTCAAGAATTCGTTTTGGATCGCAACCGTTCGGGACAGAGATGTACAACGAAGCTTTCCATAAAAAAGAAGCTCGTATCGGAATCGATATGTCCCTACAAGGGACGTCACATGCGGTGGACATTCACCGAGATACAGCATTGATGAACTAAGAAGTATGATGGCCATCACCTACACCAAGTGAACCTAGCCATAGTCTTTCGCTAGTCAATAGTATGTATACTGCTTCGACGTCATCTAATGCCTCTCCTCAACAACTTATTTCTCACAGCGATCGATCTTCCCGTAGAAAAAAAGTAGTGGCGACAATGCAATTTCACGACATGGCTCACACTCATGCAGAGACACCCAATCAGGATTAGACACAAACAGCAACATAGCTAATAGTAGTCTATCAAACATCTATGAAACAGAAACAAATGACTACATAACTAGTTCTCGCACACAGACATCTAGAGCACAGCCATTTCATGCCAGTTTTTCGTCGAATTCAGAAACTTAAAACACACGTTTTCCACCAAATAGGAGTTCACCACATGCGTTCAGGCGCGCAATACTCTAAAAAATAGATGATCGAAAATCAAAGTACTAGAATCATGGTACAATAATCACATCACGAAAACCAAATCACGTGAATCAAAACACGATAATCACAATGGGAAAATCAAAACATAAGAATCACAACACGATGATCACAGGGCGAGAATTACAGAATGCATTGAAATGCAAATCATGTCACAACATACAAATGCACTAAATGGAACACAAAGTAATCCTCACTTAACTAATAGCAAAAATCTTAATACAAAACATTAGTAGAAACAGTCAGGAACAGGATAATTTGTTAGCAGTAACAACGAATAGAAAGAAGAGCAACAAATCGCAAATGACACCTACCACTGGAAGCAACATTTTGATATTTTTGGCGAGTACAATATCCTTGCGAAACAAGTCCGTTGATAAAATCATAAAAGAATTGTAGAAATAGACGCGACAACAACAGAAGGGTTTACAATTCCACGATCCGATGAGATACCAGAAGAAAAACTGAAAAGAATAAGTAAAGCGGCAGCAAAAGCGAGAATATCGAAAATATCTAAGTTCGAAGTGTGTCCAGTTGAAAATAAGAGCACAGAAATGACTCCATTGAGTGAAATTCCAGGTCACAGAATAGTTTTTATTGTGAGAAAAAGACAGAAATTCAAAACAAAAAATTGAAAATATTCTGTTCCAACTTTCACCGAAACGGTTCCAGTGGAACAGATATCGATATATACATATTTTGAAAAGTAATAATGAGTAGAATTAAAATATTTAACATATTTAAACAACGTTTCTTAAAATAATTGATGGCATTTTTATTATTTTAACGATAATTCATGTAAAAATTTAGATAATTTCGATCAAACATACATTTTATCATTTTTATAACACCGTTTTATTTTTAGTTTTTGTCTGCAACAATTCAAACGAACAATTTATTTAATTAATTTAATGCTCGTAAAGAATACACAAACAAATCAAAACAAAACTTTACCGCTAATGTTATACTTGTCTGATAAGTTTTTACATTTTAAAATACGAATTCGTTTCGCTCATTAACCTAAATTTGCAAATTTCAAAGTAAAGCACTCATTTTTAGCCATTGAATGCTATGCAAACAGATATGTGTACAACGAACTCCCTTTTTTTAAATTTGGTTAAAATTATCGGTAAAATCTGAAAAATTGTCGATTAAATCCGATAAGTTTTAAGTGGGGTCTTATTTTTCTGTATTTTGTTGGAAAAATATCTATAAAAAATTTAAACCATAAAGCTCGAAATATTGCCGTTTTAATCCGTTGAGTTTATGAAGGACCTACATTTTTTTAAAATTTTTGGAGTCAAATCAATAATTTTTTCTAACGATTAATAAACGATTTTGCAGCGTTTTTTCTAAAGATTTTCGAAACACTAATGATAGCCCAGACAATCCGGACACAAGTTTCGCGGGACAAGTTTGCCCGGTTTGTAGTAAATAGCAATTTAAAAAGTGTTTAAAGCAATAGACAATAACCCGATTAGTTTAAATATCAAAAATAAACTTTCGGGTTTATATTTTTGGTACAAAAGTGCTGTTCGGTACAGTGTTTTAAATGTATTAACTGTTTCCAAAAGTAAGCAAGAATAAGCTCAATTATAAATGTATAAAAATTTTCATATGTGTATACTGTATTTGTTTTGAAATATTTTGTCATTAAAGATATTCGATTGTCACACTTTAAGTATAAGGTGCGCGAAATTTGCCTGTTAAGATCAATTACTGTATTAACATCTAAATATTTAAGCAATACTATCAAGATATGGTTGAAACTTGTGTGAAACCTTACGGTTAGAGCCTATAAGCAAATTGATTAGCTTATGACACGTTCCAATAACTAAAGTAATAAAAATGTTGTCAATCAACAAATTAGTTAATGTCTCGATTTAGTTACAAAAAAAAATGTTGACACGTGTACGTTAGAAATGCTATTCTTAATTGATTGGAATGTTCGAAAACATTAGTTTTCTCGTTTAGTAAACATGTTTTTATATTCCTATTAATTTTTTTGGTTTTAGCGATTTTTCGTTAACCTACTTATATATAAAGCTAAATTCATTAAACTAGAATCGATTTGTGTATTCCATAGTTTTCTTGTTCTCGATTCATTTTTGTTATTCTAATTGGGTTTGTCTAAAACAAACTATTAGAGTATTATTAATTGCTTTAATAAACTTATGTACGAAAAAATACGGAGTTAGACATAGAACAAGACTAGACTTAATATAGCGAATATATAGAAAATTTTAAAATGTGTTTTTACTCAATGATTTAATTTTAACCGAAATAATTAATTAGACGATGGAAATTACTTTTAAAATATCATTTGAAAAAAATTGGTTGGATCGCGTTCATACGTTTTTCTGATTACGAAATAGTTTCTGAAAAAATCGCTACATTATGTGAATTTCAAAAACTAAAAAAGTTTATTTTGACAATAAAACTCTAAAAATAACGCACAAAAAACACTCAGAGAAATTCAACAATTCCTAAACCTCTAAAAATAGAAAACACATTTAATTTGCATTTAAAAACATTATTAGTTTTGACCTGATATTTACGCAAAGCAAAAATAAAGCGGAAAACCTTTTCAATTATGTATTAATTTCGGTTCTCTCGAGATAGAAAAAAATGTAATTTGTTCGTTTAATGCAAAATCGATGAAAATCTATACAGATATCAGTATAATAAATGTAATGAATGGTGTGTGTGCTAAAGCTAAGCATTGTTTCGACACGAATACGTAATAATCGCTAATAAAATTCGTAATGAGAGAGAGAGAGAGAGAAGAAAGTTTAAATATAATTATGATAAAAGCGATACGCACAGTACGCGCCGCTGTCAGCACTGATGAGATCAAACATGTAGTCATAGTATCAGTACACACAAAAACCTATGTTGCGATTGCATTGCGTAACGAATACGTAGAGCTAGCTATCTAACAAAAAATTAAGCACACAAACACACATACCATTCTTATTCGCAGCTTGTGATGTGTGCCATACTTTTTGTGTTGAATAGAAATGCTAGAGTTGAGTGATACGCAGTCAACAAAAATATTTTCATCACACATTTAACTAAATATATCTACATATACAGTACAGTTTAGTACAACTTTTAGTACAACTGGTAATAGTTTTTTGTTTTCTATTCAAATACAGTATAGCAAAGTTTCAGTACACTGTATAATTGCCATTATCACCAATAATCAGCTATAATCATAATCATTTGCAAATTTTATTATTATTATTATTATTATTGGTAAGATGACTGATAATTTTAAATAATGATTATTGTTGTTCGCTCGCAAACGATTCCGTATTTATTATTATTATTATTATGATGAATAATCGAAGTTTTAACGCAAGGATATGGACATTTGAAAAACATCGCATATTGAGACTGTTTCTCCGTAAGTGCGTGTTTGTTTGCTTTACGTTTTTGTTGTGTGCTATTTAATAGTTAACCGTTATATTCTTTACAGTACAAAGTGATTGCTACTTATCTATAGGTTTTTGTTTGATTTTGGATTTGTTTTTAGTTTTTTTTACGAAAATTACTTTTAAAATATAAGTGATTTATTTGTAGTAAACAGGATTTTACGCGAAGCACAAAACTTTCCTCAAACATTTAGAATACTTTTTTGTTATCGCTTCAACACAAATAACGCAGAAAAAAATTTGTTTTCGTTTTTGTGGTGATTCGTTATCGAAAAAAGTTTTTAAAATTCTTTCTATAATGTGTCGGTAGAGGCGAGCTATACATTCGAAGCACTTAAGCTCACGCTCGCATACTCATTCAATGAGCTTTAAAATTTTTAGGTTTTAATGAAGGGTATAAGCTTGAATTATGCAAATGATTACCGTAACGCAAATGAGACAATAACTATAAGCAGGGGGTGTGTGAACACCGAAATCGGTAATTGGAAACTCCAAGAAATATTCAATAACTAAAGTGATCGGAAAATTGCATGATCCGCACTTAATGTCTTTTTTGTCGGAACACTCTATGCACCAACTGTTTAACTGTAATCAAAGTATAATCTAACGATTTAGACTTGCGACGTCTTAATCAGTGATCGGACTATACGGTCCTCACTATAATTTTAGATTAAATTAGATTAAACTTTTTATTGAAAATACAGATAAGTTATTTATTTAAAATACATTCACTTCAAAAGCGACCGAACAGATCAAATCTCTGTTAACGACTGAATTGAAATTAATACAACTGATTAATAATCATAATGTTAACTCTTATATAATGAAAGCGACAAAAACATATTCGAAGTTTAAAAACAATTAATGTTTCCATTATAATAAACTTTTATCATTTGAAAAACAGTTCAAAAGCGATATATTAGTAAACTGGTTAAAACTCATCAAAGCTGTTTTAGGCGTGCCTCAAGCTTATAGCTTAGGCTCAAACTTAAAATGCATAATTTCTTGCTCAAAGCTTATACGGTAGCTTCTGTGCTGGAATTATATACCAAATCAATAATATAATTATTCAATTTCGTTTTAGAATTGCATTTTGTAATTTTTTTTTGCTTTTTGAAAACTATGAAAAACTTTATTTCAATTTTTAAGGTAAATAAAGCCCAATCTCAAGTATAAAATTCAATTTAGCTTTAGCGTAAAGATTTCCATATTCCCTGAACTTATTCCCTTCATTATTTGATTGTTATTTAAATTTTTTAATGTCAAAAGTAAAAGAATACTGATATCACAAAAGATGATATTTATTTGCTACAATTGATTCGAAAATATATTTTAAAAAAGCTTCAGCTCAATGGTCTCAGCTTATTGACTTAACATTTACGTAAAGATTGAAGAGAGTGTAAATGCAAAACTAATGTGTTTTAACTAACATTCTCTAATGTTAAAGAAATATCACGTAATATTGACATTTGCATTAGAGATGTCACTTGAATTTTAATGCACTGATGTCAGGTTTTTAAACTCTCTAATTGAACATATCATCGATTTATTGGCAGTCAAAGATCTGTTGAAAATTTACATAAATGGGTGTAACTTTTTATCTAGTTTTTTTTGATAATACGGCGTTTAAACACAAAAATATTTTTATGTTATCTAAATGTGAATTACGCATAATCCATCATATCAATGCCGCAAATATTTTCTTTGATCTAAATGGATAGATAGACATAATTTTGCTCAACCTAAAAATAATTGCTATCTGATGCATTAGCTGTGTCAAAACTTTACCCAAAAACAACATACACTCTCTCTCTCTCTCTCTCTCTCTCTCTCTCTCTCTCTCTCTCACGCTAACGCTCACGCTCACTGGGGAAAATAAATTTTTAGTTATTTTTAGCATTAAAATAATAGAAATTTTTTGTTTTTTGTTCAATATTAAAGTTTTTTACTTTAATTTGAATTTTTAATAGGCTTTCGTAATTGATTAAGAAAAGTTTCATTTAATTATGAGCGGTGTGTGCGTTCATACATATATGCAATATTTATAACTTATAAAAATAAAATTAATTGAACTTTACGTATAAACTGAAATATACGCGTTCTGTTTTAGATAATGAATTGCTTAATATTTAAATGCAATTTTTGTTATTTATATATAATAAAATAAATTAGAGCGTAACATTTAAAACTAACTTATCTTATTAAAAAACTTTCGATCGCAATTGCAATTAAGTTTTCCAAAACTTGCATTAATTTTATATTACATAGCGACTTCTCATCAGAAATTAAAAAATATAGTTCACACGTAAAAAATTAATAATAAACATTTCTACTTAACCGCAATATCATTATTCTTTAATTTATTTGTATTCGTAACAAGCGTTGAATATTTCACAATTAGTTTTGAGTACATTTCAATATAATAAGAATTATATTTTAAAATTAGAATTAGTATCAATTTTATTGCATTAGAGAGTGTACGTATACATTGTGTAAATATCATACCAATGAATTTGTGTCGATCTTTTAATGTTAAAGGATGAGGGATCATCTAACGAGTAAATAGACTTTACTATCATATTATTTTGAAAGTAAAACACGTTTATACGCTTAGTCGTTAGCATATTTATGCTTTAATTTTTTTATAGAATTTTCAAATAGGGTACTACAAAACCTTATTTTCATTGCAATTTCTCTTGAAATTAACCGAATGAAATATGACTCGAAAGTTTAATTAAACTAGATTTGGTTAAAAATATATTAGCATTGAAACATTGTTCTCAAACAAATTATGGACTATCAGGCCAAATATCTAACTAAAATTTTATTGTAATTATTACTGTACATTGTCTCGATGAACAAAACATAACAAAAAATTTAACACAAATTCTTTTGATTAGAAATGAAGCTAATAAGCACGAAAAATTAAACAAATCGCAAACCAATTAAAATAATATGCTCTATAAATAAAAATTGAATGACAAAAAGCAACATATTTATTAATAAAGCTCGCAATTATCTAATAAATAGGATTATACTTCATACTACTGTTCGTATCATGCGTCGTCGGCTTTTCACTATCACGAGAAATCGGCGCAATAATGGTATTCTCATTAGTGCTATCGTTAATCATATTTATATGTTGCAACTGTGGCCAATGTTTTAAAACCCGTGTGATTCGGGGACACGTAATAATGGCATCGCCGTCGATGAATATTCCAGCTCAGGATCGCGTTTCTTATATCATAGTATCGCCGACCGCGACATCGCCTCACGCTTCAGTGTCTACCACTCAAGAGCCTGTTTGCCCAATGTTTCCATACTATACGCCACCGCCGACCTATGAACAATCTCAGCAACACTATAAGTGAATTGTTTGTTGTTTTTTTGCGTTATAACGTGACTTTTAAAACAAAATTATCGAAAATTTTATTAATTTATACCAAATACGGTAATATGTAAAAAGATATTTGTGGAAAAAAGATTAGAGATTATATAACTGTTTTTTATGTTTTAAACAAAATATTCAAGTGAGATACAAAGGAGTGGGAACTTTTTGTTTTCATCTTTTATTGAATTAAATTAATTATTGAAAGTTTTAGGCTGAAAATAGACTTATCCTAAAAAATTATTATTTATTTTTTGTTTATGATTCAATTACTTCAAAAATTATTGTAACAACTCTGCGACTAATTCCCCAAAATTTCAAAATTTGTATATTTTAGCAAAGATCTGATTCCTACGCGTTTTTAATGAATGCTATGTACGGTACGCGTGTAATTCAATAAAATACGAATCCCATGATTATATTTCTACCTGTATTTATGATAAAATATATACACATGTTATATAATATGTAAAGTAATAATTTTAACCAAATAATTAAATAATCTGTAATATTGACTTCAATACTTTTAAAAATTACTGCACTGAATGCCTTTCAAAAAAGAAGATTTTCGTGACACATACGAATTATGGAAATAATTTATACATTTTTAATATTTGTAGATAGTATTGGATTCTTGATCATATCATATGCTGCAGTAAGCATCAGTGTCTACAGGAATTAACCTGCTTTAACAATGTATTAGATTACCGAATATTTTATTGTAAAATTAATAATCAATGCATTTCCATTATTTTAACACTTATTGTCCGCATCTAAAACTGTGATAATCTTGTATTGTGACAATTATATTAATTGCATACTGCATATAAAAATAAAATCTTTTCCTAAAAACTTTTATTTCGTAATTATTTCACTAAAAAAATATTTATTCTTCGCATATATAATAGTATATATATATATATATACCTAAAATTAAATAAACAATGAAGTATTAATTCACTAATGTTGATACGGTGGTAGACCGAACTGTTCTGGTTTGAAATGAAGTAACGAGTCCAGAGTTAGTGTCGGCGTTACCAATCCCTTGTCCAGTCGTTTGTCCGGAATCCAAATGCATTGCATGCCGGCAGCCATCGCTCCCACAACACCGGCCGGCGAGTCTTCAAACACCAACACATTTCTCATATTTTTGGGTTGGTTTTGGAATCTCGACGCGCACACCAAAAATGTTTGCGGGTCTGGTTTACCGCGCGTTATCTCCGGATCCTCGCTAGCGATTAATATGTGGTCAAATAAGTTGAAAATATGTTTCAAGTCTTTGGTCTTAGCGTCGAATGAGCTCTTTTTACTGCTGGTGGCCACAGCTATTGGTATGGAATTGTCGTACAAATGCTGGACCAATTTCTGCGCTCCAGGCAACGGCTCTACGTTTTCGAATACTTTCATGTATTCGATATTTATCTGTTCCAGATATTCGTCGATTGTTATGGGCAAATTTAGATATTGCGTCACCAGCTCAGCGACCTCTTGGCCCGTACGGCCCATAACTTTCACTGATCATTGAGAAAATAATTTTTGGACTTTTTCGAAACTAAACCAAAATAAATAAGAACACAACACTTACTTTTCAACTCGAAAGGATAGTCCTTACCATATCGTTGAGTCACTGTGTTTATAGCTTTCTCGTATAGAGACTCAGTGTCTGCGAGTAAAAATAAACTTTTTTAGCCGACATAGTTGGAAAAAAATTTGTGTTGAATAGTGAAAAACGCAGTTATACCAAGTAATAGGCCATCCATATCAAAGATAACGTGTGTGACGGGCGTATACTTTGCTGTTGTCATATCGTATATTTTTTTTGCTTGTGCTTTAGATATTAGCTTTAAAACAAATATATATATATATATGATTTAAGTTTTTTTTCTCGTCCCAATAAATACTATTTTGCAGGATATAAAAAATCGTACGAAATTCGCGAACAAGTTTCGTATGTTTGACTCAAGTCATGCCGTGACGTAAATTAACGAAATCATTACATCACAAAAAGCTAATCACATGTATATTTTTGACTTTCACTAAACTTTTTTATCTTTTAACGTAAAGTCATTTGCTTTGAAATTTGGTAGAAACTCGGGATATTTTAACCGCATTTGGTTCAAATCATTTTTTTGCTGCTACAACTTATGTAGAATGAATATCACTTTGATTCAACTACAACGATGTTGTAGTTGCTCTGTTGTGATTAGTTTTCTAGGATAATGTTTTTGATAAATAAATTTAAATTTTTATTATAGTGAATAATAAAAGCCAAACAGCATGCACTCTCTCTTATAAATAAATATTCAATAAAATTATGACAAAAATTCAAACCTGTAATAATAGTAAACCAAATTTTATTACCACTGATCAATTTGAAATGATTATTAATTTACTATTGCTGTATTAATTGTTTTAATTTTTTTTTAATCATTTTCATCATATATATTTAACTCGAGATACTAAAAATGAGCAAATACTACTGTGCAGAGTACATGCTCGGTTATTTATATGCTCTTCTAACCGTATGCACACAAATGAGGACATTATTGGAAAATTTCCAACTGTTACCCTGTAATATAGCTGTAGAGACAAAATGTGATAATCCACGTTTAATATTGTGCATGATTTAAATGCTAATGAAATTTAAACATGTATTTTATTTAAGCCTATTATGCTTAATTTAATTAATACAATTAAAACAGAGATTTGAATAAAGCGCACGCATACGTCATACTAACCAATTAAACAAATCTATTGGAAATATATAATGAATTTTTAAAAATTCGAAGTGTGAAAATTTTTTAGCGATGATCATCTAACTTTCGATCAACACTTTTTTTTAAACGTTTAAAATACACGTGAATTGAAATTTTTTCGGTTGTGGTTTAAAATCTTTATCATTTCGATTAAAATAAACAAATTATTTATAAACAACTCGAAATTTAATATCTATAGAAATTAATCAATGTTTGCTTTATTGTAGAAAAACGAATCGATAAATTAAGGATTAACACTTGTTTGATAAATGATTGAAAAATGAGGTTCAATGCTAACGCAAGTCTTATAATGCTAATAATAGTTTGACCCGGATTTGGTGAAGTATGGTATTGATGAAACAGTCAATAACACCAATAACTCATCTGCAGAATGTCACTTATTTTTGTTGTGAACAATAATCGCATTTATTCATTTAATACCTCACATAATGCCTCGTCAACAATTTTTCAGTTTGCAAATGTTTGCTTTGCTTATACCGGACTTTTCCGGGCTGTAGCTAATATTTAGAATTTTCATAGCTCATCTTGAATTGATATTTGATCACCTTTAATCAGTTGAGTTATTGGATCTGGGATCCGTCCTTACTTTCATCAGTCTGTGAACATAATTATAATAATTAAGCGATTTCTTCATTCTTTATATTAATTAAGGGTTTTTCGTCACTATACTTCACGAAACATGCCATAATAAATTTTCAAATTCTATAATTACTAACACGGATTCTTACTTTTTAGATTCAGTTTTGGGCGGTCGAAACGTTTTATCTAAATTACTTTGGTATTTCCATTTGCACTGTAATATGTGAATGCGAAACCAAATTACAAAAATAAGTTTCTTATAAGGTGTTATCGAGTATTCAGCTCGTATTCTCGAATGTATTAGTAGTTAATATGAAACTTTATTTCGTAATTTGGTTTCGTATTCACATGAAAATGTAGAGAAAATCAATGCTATGAGAAACTTTTGTTTGATTATTCTTTAATTTATATATTAGTTTCTTTTTCAAGTAAACATGTTTATTATTATCAAATTAAGAATTATTGTCAAATATAAATAAAATTGTATTAAATGGTAATTTTTTAGGTTAATTAATCTTTAATGCCATGGAGTTAATTATATTAGTGTAATTAAAATAAAAACATCTTATTATGGCCACAAAAAACATTTAAATCATAACAAATCTTCGTATTACAAGCACCTTTAACGAACATTTCAATAGTTCATATAGTAAAGTCAAAATGTAAAATTAAATTTTTTACAATTCGTGGAATACTTAAAAATTTTATAAATTTAATAAATGGTTTTAAATATTTATTAAAAATAAAATTAAAATGAGATTTTTTATTAAATTCAATAGATCTACTGAGTGGACAAATATTATTTAAACTAAAAAATAACACAATAATCAAATAAAAATCATTAATATTAATATTAGCAAATTAAAAAAACAAAATTATTAAACTTTTATGTTTAGTTATTTTTAATATAAAACTTCTATAAAACCTGGTAACAAATATTTACATTATTAGTTATAAATATATGAAATAAAACAAAATATGGTTGCAATTAATGGATTGTTTAATAAGGTTTCAATATTTAATAACACGATTTTTAGAAAATTAAAAATATTTTCCGTTATTAAATATATTTTACATTTTTCCTTAACATGTGCCAAATTTTTTTCGATTCATTAATACAGTAGATCTAAATATTTCTCATTTGAATATATCTAATGCCATGAAATATATCTGGGTTTTGACTAACTCTCCAATAAATTGCAAACGAATTAAAACTAAATGGTTTAGTTTAAACAATAATTAACGATCAAAGTTGTAGAGAATGCGAACATAATACCGGTATTCGCATACTGTATATACCGGTAAGTTATCCTTTAAAGTTTTAGTTATAGTTAAATAGCCATTTTAACATAAAAATAGCTCAGATATTTAATCAATTACATAGCATTCGTTAAAATATAAATATTAAAACATATAAAACAAATTCTAAAAAATGGCACTCATTCAAGATTTATAACGTATAAAAAATACAAAACTTCCCTTAATTTAATTATTAAATGCCATAAAACAAAGTGAAGGTCATGTTTGGAAAAACATTATATCGAAAACATGTAAAATTAATTTTAAGAAATTTGCACACATTTTCGAATTAGCGTGTGATGCGAGACATACCGGTATTATGAAAAAAAAACAATTAATTATCACACAAATTCAAAACCCATATTACAGATATTGATTTGAACAGAATTCACAGCTGTTTCACACTTGTCTGCTGAAATAAGGGCGAAGTGTGCGCCTGATAGCCATAGTAACTAGTTTTCCCATCCGTGTTATTATTGGGTGGTATTATTACCTGAACGTTCGGCACTTTAACCGATCGGCCGAGAAATGGGTGCCATCGGTGAGGAACGATGAAGCAGAGTGTGAGCCACGCGGTAATCATCACAATCATCGGTAGCAAACACATAGGCATATACGGAAACGCATCCGATTCAGAGTACGCCAATGTCATCAGTACTACCGATATAATCGTTATCAATACGCCTAACGATTTCAAGAATATTATTTATTATAATAATTGTTTGGTTAAACCGATGTTTTATTTATGTCTTACATGAACAGACAAGTATTAATTTAGTTTTGGTACTTAACGGAGCGATGGGTGCGCGTTGACTGCTGGCGTAAACCACGTATGGTTCGCCCAGTGGTTGGTTGACCGTTGGTTTTTCTGCTGCCGTTGCCATCAAACGCTGTTTACTGTAAATCTAATTTTTTCAAAACTTTAAAACTTCAGTCCATATACAGCGAAATAATTGTAAAAATATTTGTCAAAGGCGTAGTATATGTAGTGTGCATATGTATGCGGTAAGTAAGGTAGTGTTATGGCTTTGATTACGTCACGAGTCGTATCTGTGCGTTGTTTACTCGCATGTGTTTTCGCTAACTATTAATGACATCTAATGGCAGCGATTACTAGTTTCTAAAGTTTTTTTAAACTTTCCTGCTTTGGCTGACTCGGAAATAACAACAGTTCAAGTAGGGTTGGTTAAGTAAAAATGTTAATTTTTAAGTTAATGGAATTTCGATGTGATAATTAATGATGTTATTAGTTGTGGTTTAAACGCCGATAGCGTCATGAAAAAAGAACATTTTGTAGAAATACCTTATTTTATATGAAAAGGCGAATTTTCGGTAAAATTTTATTATAATAATTACACACCGAGTTAATATACTTTTCGTATTTCGTTTAAGTTTTGCATTATAATCGCCGCACAAAAGCTCAGCAAAAATTATCCGAAAATCTCATACACTCTTTAGCGTTGGACATATGACAAATCACATACAGTATATACAGTATTGTTCCAGTTTTTATAAATTCAAAACAACTAATTGATAATAAATTTTTAGTAAATTAAATATTGATGTCTAGATATCCAAAATACATGCTGTAAACCAGTGGAATATAATGTTATGTTATAATGCACTATAAAATAATATATTTATAATTATATATATTTATAACGTATAATCCAATGTTATGGTCCAAAACGCTGGGCAGCACTGCCCTGTACCCCATCGCCGGTTATCTTAAAAACTTTTCCTGCGTCTGGATATTTAGCTTTCTGCTCTGCGGTCAACGATCCGCTGCCAGTTGTCACGTATAATTGTTCATAACTATCGCCAGAGAATGCCACTGACGTTGCATGTGGTGCTGGAACTGATACTGAAGTTTCAACTCGTCCTTTAATCGAAAAAAATCATAAATGTTTAATATCATGAGAAACTTAATTGCAGGCCAAAGCAATTACCAGTGTTTGGATCAATTTGCACAACTCTTCCGCCGCCATATAATACCACCCATAGCTTGCCACTCTTATCAATTGTCATACCATCGGGATATTCGAAAGACTCGAAATATAGATTACCAGGAAAAGAAATGAGCACTTTTTTGTTGCCTAATTACCAGCATCCAAAAAGAATAATGAAACAGTAATATCTCATTACAAGTTCGCAATGTTTTTAATACTTATAGTTCCTTTTTCGAGGTCGAAATCGAAAGCGTAAATCTTTTGATCCTCGGAATCGTTGAAATACATTTTCGTGTTATCGGTAGACCACGCCATGCCATTCGAAAGCGTAAACTTATCCGACATTTTCGTGAATTGATTATTGTCCAACCGATACAGACTTCCACCATTTTTAACCACTCCATTATCGCTGTCGAGAACCGAACCAATCCATAGCCGCCCTTTAGCGTCAATTTTTCCGTCATTGAACCGCTCCTTTCCCTTCAACTCCGGAGACAATTCGGCGATAACTTCGTATTTCTTGGTTTTCCAGTCAAGTTTGATGACTTTATTGCGTAAACTAACTAACAGTAGATCGTCATTGCTCTTGAATGGTATGACAATGGTTACGAGATCTTTCATGTTATAGCACTCTTCCTCGCCATCGGCCACATTAAGCTTACACACGTCGCCCACAAACGCGTCCACGTGATACAGCGACTTCGACTTCTCGTCCCAAAACGGTCCTTCGCCCAAATCCGATATATGCGTTGATATGGTTTGGACGCTAAACGACATACTGGCTGTCATTAAGTTGCTGGCTATTAGTATGAAATCGACAACACTAAGTATTAGTATGGATAGCATTATTCTGTTATGTTATGTTGGTTTTGTACTGTATATCACTGTTCGCGTCTACTTTTTTCTGATATGCTTTAAACTTATCATAGTTTAAACAATTAATAATAAGCTTAATTCAGGTATAACAATAGCGTTTTATACGTCGATAAAAGTTTTACCTTTACTTTCGTTCGGATAACCATTTAATTCGGAGAATTAGCTGAACGTTTGTTTGAATTGCGACATATTATTTTCAGCGTATTATCGCATTATTCTACACCTTCGGTACGCACTGTTGCGTATTTTTATCAACAGTTTTTTAACTAAATATTTACTGATAGTGAATGCAGTGAATTTTATTCGAATACAAAACTTTTTTTTATTCAACTATAGTTATTGACCTTCGCTTTTCATCATAAAAAACTTTTCGATGATTTACAAAAGGTAATTTTTGCTGTTATTTATTTAATTTATCAATATATTTTCACTTTTATTGAATTTTTTTAATCTATGGTTAAAAAATTATTTTGTTTTTGTTTTTTAAAGAAATAAAGAATAAATTTTTCGAAAAAATAATCTGATAAAATTTAATTTATTTTTAAAAATGGCAAAACACTTAACAATTAAAATAATAATCGTTTAAATATAAACTGGAAACGCATGTCTGCTTACAGTTAGTAACTAATATCTCAATGGTTTGTGTTCATAATCTCACCTTGAATTTTAATCAACACTTATTCCAACAACCAATTCATATTTCTATACATGTATTATTTACGGTATAGAACTATGACATTATATGACATTACTATATGTATTATATGTCTTATGTTAAAATTCTATTGCATCTTAAATTAAAAATGAATATAGCAAAATGCTTATGATATTAATTATCAATATAGAAATATTTGGATATAATTTTAAAAATTTAATAATAATAATTTAGTTGATATTCTAAATAGTATGGATATCTTTAATAGTTGATATTCGTTTAATAAATATTTGAATAATAAGTTACAGTAATTATTTTAATCTGTATGAATATAAATTAAATAATATATTAAAAATAAATAACTATAATATATTTTATGCTTGCAGTTACAATATGCATACATCAGATATATGGGAATAAAAAATCATAAATTTTTGTTGTTACAAAAATCTTAATTATTTTCCATTAAAGTAGTAATATATAGAAAGATAAGAAATTCTAGAGGTGGCTATCGTACAGAATTTTCAAAACTAGGAAAGTTTCAAAACTTCATTTAACGAACTTATGGAAATTCTTCAAAACAGCCAAAAATAAAGTCTATTTTTTTAAACCCACAGAATTTGCACCTTAGCATATTTACGAAAAAAATTATTACAATTTACAACTAAATCTACACTTTTGGCCTAAAAAAACATTTTATTTCTATATTTTATTGAAGCTAGAGACCAATGATGTTCTCGGTTCGATATGTGTAAACTTTACACTGTAAAGCATTGTTTTATACTTCGATAGTGCACGTATGACTGTGTACACCATATATGAGTTTGCTTCTTGTCTTTTACGCGACTGAGTGTTAATTAATGCATTATAAAATGGCTACGCCAAGTTATTTTCTATTAGCACTATCAAAACTTATCAAGGTTACAAAAAGACAAAAAGCAAGCTCATATATGGTGTACACACAGTCGCATACTGTACTCATTTCCCAATGATTTAAGTATAAAAATGTACTCTCAGTGGCGGAAACATATCGCGCCAACAACATCACTGCTCTACAGATATCTGTTAGGAGAGCACTTCTGCTTCAAAACAAAAACCTGAAATAAGCAATTGGTGTTCAGAACTCGTGTTTATAATAAGAAACACTGAGAGTAAAGAAATCGTTCGCACTGTTATAAACTAAAATTTGTTGACATCAGCAAAACAATGAAATTTTTAGCGCTTTATTTAGTAGGGCTTACTTTATTTTTAGATTTTACGATTTCTTTTCTTTGAATCCTTTATGTACGAGTTCCTATAGTCTAATACTTAAAATACATTGCCTCTGGGCATGAGAAGTGCTCTCAAACAGATATCTGTAGTGCTAGAGACCCGCATTTCCCGTGCTTTCCCTTCCACTATGCCTTTAACCCCGTTTCCCCCAGCATACATTCGTGCACAGCTTAACTTGAGACTATTTTGAAAACATTGTTAAGTATATGTTATCCACAAACAGTTTAGCCGTTTTAATAACGTTTAATATGGCTCTAGTGCTCTATCGCCTAATTATATTATTACTGACTATAATTAAAGTAACAAACAATGCAACTATAATTTTCAGTTAATTACATTGCGTTAAATATCCTGGTACATAGTAGAATGGAGTGCCATTTTAAGCTTAAGTTTGCTTATTTGCATACAATTCCCATATGCATAAGCAAAATGCACAATCGTGTAATTTTTTATTGTATCTATATTTTCAACTTCTGAGTTTATTGTATTCCCTTTGGTTGTAAAGACAAAGTCAGTGTTGTTTTTTTTGTTTTTCAATTAAGGCGTATTTAAGGCATTAAAAAAGACTGAATGGCTTAACACCACATACATCCAACTTCCTAGCCATATAAACGTTTTATTATATGTATGTGGTGTTAAGCCATTCAGTCTTCTTTAATGCTAGTATACGCCTTAATTGGAAAACAAAAAAATAACACTGGACAAAGTTTATTATTTTTTTAAAAATTTTAGTAAAATAAACAAATACCGATGATTGTTGTAAAATCTAGAGTTAAATAAAAGAATACTAGGAAAGAGTTAAAGAATATAATAGAGCTAAAAACGAATGGCAGCTAATCGAACCAATTAAAAATTTGTGGGTTAAGAGTAAACGCAAATTTCTATATAACGCAACACTATATATAATTTTATAAATAAAAATTATGTTCGCAATTTTATGTGGTGATGCTAACCATAATTAATTTAACTCATTATTATTATTATCATATCATTACATTTTTGTTATCATGATTCATGAATACTGTATATCAAAACATTTTATAATTCATTATAATTTTATCATTAAAACAAATTTCATTATTCTCTTGGATTAATCATTATTAGACCAAGGATATTTTGTTATATCTAGGGATCTGAAATTTCGGTTTTTTCATTGCTTAAAGTTTTTCATTGTTTTTTCACCCGAAAACTTTTTCCATTGCTTAAACTTCGAATAAAGTTATTATAAGCATTAATTGATTAAAATGACTGTTTAAAAGGTAAAATTTTTCAACCGAAATAACCGAATTTTATTATTTCTAACCGTAAAAACCGAAATTTAATATCAGTGACCGAATTTCATAGAAGAAGTTAAATATATTAGTTTTTTACGAATAAATAATACATTTTTCGGTATCTTACTAATAATTCAAAAGGTAATTTGTACAATTATAATTTTTAATAAAATTTTTAGAATATGATATTTTTTGCTCCAAATCGTATTTATAAACTTAAAGTGCACTTAGTCTATAAAAGGAACTTACTTAAAACTAATGTTACAATAATAAAATATTAGCAGATTTAAAAAATAAATTATCATAAACTAATTGTAAAAATTTTCATTATAAAAAAGTCCTAAATTTTTTTATCAAGACAAGTGTAAAATGTTATAAAATTTAAATAATTTATTTTAAAAATATCAACCGAAATTTCAACCGAAATTAGACAAGAATTCCAACCAAAAAAGCAGAAATTGTTGGAACAACAAATCCTGGGACTAATCATTATGATTATAATTTTAATTAAAAACATATTTATTAATATAATCATATCATTGAATGTCATATCTCAGCTCATAATATACTTTACATTTCCCATTAACATACAAAAGATATTTCATAATAATTTATAATTATTACAATATTTATAAATGGAGTGGCACTTTGCCATCTTAACGCAAATAATTAGTACTCATACGGTAATATAAAAGTGAACTAAGTCTATATGTAAAACAACAGGTCAATATGATGTTAAAGTTGGCTTTTATATTCTTTATATATCTGTTCGCATAGCATTCAATGGCTAATTTAGAACCAAAACAAGTTTTGAAAACATGAATACTTTAAGAAATAGAGAAATCGTAGCGATAAAACTTTATTTATTAACATATTTTCCTAAATTTCTATAAAAACTCACAATCATTTGGAATATATTTTATAATCTTTAAACGTCTGCAACTCAAGAAGCGTTGTTTAAATATGCTTAAGAACTATATATATATCAATTCTACTCATTACAGCAAATTCAGAATCATAACGCTCGCGTTCAGTTGTTTAACGTTCACTACTGTGAAAACTGGTTGTAGTTCAGTAGTTTAACGTTCGCTTTCTGATTCATAACTTCCACTAGTCTGAAAACTAGTGGTCGTTCAGTATTTCAACGTTCGCGTTCAGTTTCATAACGTTCTAACGCTTTTGTGATTTGAAGATATGTTACATACAAATGACAATATTTATAAAAAAATATTATTATGCATTTGTAATCATTTTTAAGTACTTAATTAATAAAATTTTTATTAACTAATGTTAAAATTGAAAATAAAGCTAAAAAACAGTAAAATTATAAGTAAAAAGAGTGTTAAAGATTGTTAGAACGTTATGAAACTGAACGAAAACGCTAAACTACTGAACGCGAACGTTATGAATCTGAGTTTGCTGTATTACCTTTCAAAATATGTATATATCAATATCTGTTCCACTGGAACCGTTTCGGTGATAGTTGGAACAAGTATCGATATATACATATTTTGAAAGGTAATAATGAGTAGAATTGAAATATATAGTTCTTAAGCATATTTAAACAACGCTACTTAAGATAATTGATGGTAATTATTATTATTTTTAACGATAATTCTGATCAAACTTACATTTTATCAGAGTTTTAATACACCGTCAAACTCACATTTTAAAATACGAGTTCGTTTCGCACATTTACCTAAATTTGCAAATTTCAAAGTAATGCACGCATTTTCAGCCATTGAATGCTATGCGAACAGATATATGTAGTATTGCGCATCGATATGTAGTCACAAATATGATTATTCCTTAAATTACTCAAAATTTTTTGAAACAGTAATTGAATGGCCAGCTAGATATCCGGAATTAGCAACCCCTGATTTTTATCTATGGGGATTACTTAAAAACAAAATTGCTCTCCAATCTCTAAAGATATAAATGAATTTAAAATAAATACCGAAAAAGAAATTAAAAATATCACTAACCAAACTTTAAACAAAGTGTCAGACAACATGCTTAAGAAAGTTAATTTGTGTTATGGAAATGAAGGAAAACACTTCGAACATTTGTTGTAAACTTAATTTTTATTAAAAATTTGAACTCAATATCACTATTTAAATTATCATCACGTGTTTGTTTATTTTTCAAAACCTAGTTTCTACAATATAGCCGCTCAGATTTTCTGTGAGACTAACGGTATTTGTTGAACATATTTACAGCCTGTTATAATATATGCATACAAATAACTTAGAGTACTGATTGGGACAAAGCAGTATTAAATTTAGTTAAGCAGTATTTATTTGTCTCCCAAATTTAATAATGTTTTAAATTAATCTCTAGATATGCACTGTTGGGACTGAAGGTTCTACAAAATGCAGAGGGCTGCGGAGGCACAGGAGGTGCAGAGTCACAGGGGTTGTATAGGCACAGGGGGTGCGGAGACACATTGGGAAACGGGCAAAAGCAGATGCAGGACACTGGGACATGCGGTGATTAGGGGCACAGGGGATGTGGGACACTCTTCGATGATGACCAAGATATGGGAGGTAACGCCGGCAATGGAGCTAAACGTTGAATAAATTTGCGGCAATTATTTTCCAAATAAAATGTTATAAAAAATTAACCACAATTTATTCTTTCGGGATAAAACAGAAACCATGACACACTTAATGCATTTAACCTCATTATATAATACTTTTGTTTGTATTCTAAATTTAAAGATAAATTAACTAAAGGTTAACCGTTTAAAATTTAGAGTTAAAGGCAAAAATTATGAAGTCAGTTAAAGTTAAGAAAAAATTGCGAGTTAACCGGTCAAATAATAAGTCATAATAAGTCGAGCTATAATAAGTCAAAAGTTATTGGTTTTAAATGTGATCTCTACTCATAAGACTTTAAGCTTCGAGCTGTAAATTTAAACTAAATATTTTCTTTGAGCTTAATTTGAGCTTAAGCTGCTTGTTTGAGCTTGAGCTTTCTGTCATCATTAAAAAACCAAAAACTTAACAGCTAAATGTTCAACCAATAGGCTGTTGTCTATTATTTTTGAATATCAAGGTTATATGATAACCATAAATAACGTTAATTAATTTAAACAATTTTGTTAAATTAATTTAAAAATCAAATCAGATATAAACTAATTAATGTATGGTTAAATGTATTAAATCGCTTAAATTGGATTAATAAACATAAATTGTCAATATAAATGAATTTAGTTGATAATCTTAATTATTGTGGTTTGAATTAATATAATAAATGAACGTATTGTATGGAAATTGGTTTATATGATCACATTTTATTGCTATAAGTTTATTATAGCATTGAATGTTACACACATTACAATATACTACAGTATATTATTCAATACAATACAATACGTTTATAATCTTATTATTCGCACATTTAGTTTAAATCAATTTTATAATAATGGCTGAACACGAAGTTGAAGAGATCATGAAAAGCAGACAAAACAATGGTAAAACAGAATTCTTAGTTAAATGGAGTGACAGTTGGGTGAGTACTCAACAGATGTTGCTCGACAGTCCATCAAATGCTAAACTA